>JAKSZT010029587.1:208684-250050 GCA_026826555.1 Tolypeutes matacus | reverse complement strand
CTCATCCGCGGCACCGTTTTCACGGACCCAGAGCCTGACCGGCAACAACTTTCATTAGTGTGGTACATTTGTTACAATTGATGAACTCATACTTGATGCAGATTCTTGCTCATTTTCTCTCTCTCTGTGTATACTCTATCTTGAAGAAAAAACAAACAAACTTTATCTATCATCATTCCTCAAAGTTTACACCTAATGAGCAAATCCCTGAAAAATGACCTCCCATTATCTCAATACATACCTGTTTATGCCTTATTTATTCTACTTTGTATATTTTTGTTCTAATATTTTTTTATTTGAAAGGAAACTAGGAGTAGAAATTTAATTTTCTTTTTTCCTAGCACAGATGATTATCCTCTGAATCCACAATAACAATATCATGAAAACAAGGTAATCAAGAGTTAGTTCTTAAGATTGAATTTAATGTGCAATCCAATAATTTTCAGAAGCTCAGTTTCTAAGCAGTTATGCAAAAGAAAACCATAATCATCTCTATTGGAATAAATGCATGTTTGACAGCAATGTGTGGTTTAAATCTATACCCAAAGTCCTTTAGAAAAAAAGTTCAGACACAAAGCACTGAATATAGTGTGGATATCATATTGTCTTAGAAAGAAATCCAGCTATTTGAAATCATTACATCTTTAAATTTATTTTCTTGATTATGGTATGTTCTGTTTATTTTTCTAGAGTAAAGGAATAAACTTCTTCAATAGTATACTCAATATCCATCTCTTACAAATAATAAAATGTTTACAACATTCCAGGATCATTTTATGTCTTCTTCCATTCAAATCATGTTTTTGAAATATTAAGGCAAAAATTCATGATGGTTGTTCCCTGGTTTATCAATTCAGTTCCTCTTTCAAATTAACAAAAATAATTTTTCTATGAGAAAGGTATTAGCATTAGTTCCAAGGATGCACTCACTTTATATTTTGATATCTGACCAATAAATCAGTTCAAAATTAGAAAACTTAATTAATATAAAGTTAATGGGCATGTAAATTGCCCTATATTCTTTTTCTCCTAGTAAACTAGAAACCAAATCTTGAAAATAAACAATGTACCTGATATTCTATTCATCAGATCAATGTGGAAAAATGGTATATATAGCTCCGAAGTTAGTAACTTTTCTCTCTATGTATCTCAGATTAATTATCTTTCCCTCATGAAAGAATCTTATCTTCCTTTGCTCAAAGAGCAGATCTCTTTTTTATTTATCACTTAGCACTGTCATCATTTAATATGTGTTGATATGAAAGTTTGATTACTACCTATATATACCACTACACAAACACTGTTAATTGAATAAAAGCAGGATTTTTTTCTGTACACAGAATTGTATCCCAAGTACAAAATGTTGTTCCTGGAACATATAGTTTACACAAAATATATACATGAATGGTAAGTTTAGAAATGACTAATAATTAATAGATGTATTTACCATTTTCATACTTACTGTACAATGTATAAATGTTTTAAATATACACTAACACTTAATATCCTCATCAACACCAAGGGGAGAGTCTATTCTCACCTATCATAACAGATCATAGGTATCAAAACAGAAGCATTTAATTTTAAATTTTTGCTCAAAACCACATAGACTATATTTGTGACACCAACATTCAAAACTGTTTCCTGAGTAGTAGTCCTGCTTTTAAGCACTTTAATACATAGCATGATAAGGAAGAATGATCCTTTCACTTTTTACTCAACTACCAGGTCTTTTAACCATACTTTTGAAGTAATGAAGGTCTTTTTTTTTTTTTTATTATGGGTAAAAATCAAAATTCTCACAATACATACAAACATTTGCAAAATGATATAAATATATATGCATATATGTGTATTTGCTTACAAAAATGTTATTTATATATATATATACATATATATACATATATTTTAAGAGGTGCTTAGATTACCTAAAATATTACACAGAACCCACTGGGATTCCCATGTTGCCCACCTCCCACACCTCCCACCACATCCCACACAAACATCTCCCACAGTGTGGCCCACCAACCTCTTGCTCACATATGGTGATTCTTGCAATGCAAGAAATTATAACAATGAGGTGGAGCCAGTGGCCACTTGACAGTTTTTGGGTAGGGAGGGGATGAGCAGTTGAAATACAGGGGCTTCTTTGGGAGTTGGAGGTTGTCCTGAGTACTGTTGTGGCAACGGATGTAGGCCATTTTAAATCAGCACACACCACTCAGAACTGAGTAATGAAGGTCTTTATTAAGTCAACAGCAGAAATAAAATAGAAAGGAATATAATTAAGAAAATGGGACATCTGGTTTCACTAGATTTGACAAATCATACAATTGGTAGAGACATGTAGAATTTGCACATTTTTATCCTAAGTGATAAATATATGAAGATATTAAAAATAGAAGTAGAAGTAGAAAGAGATGGAGGGGAAGGAAGATAAGGAAGGTGGAAGGAGACAGATGCGAAGTAGAAGGAGAAGGATATAGACATAGAGGAAGAAGAAGGTGGGTAATTGTAAGCAGAAGAGGAAGGGTAAAATAAGGAGAAGTAAAAGGAGAAAGAGGGTGAAAAAGATCAATATTTGGAAAGCAAAGTGGATGAAAACAGTTATACTTACATTGATTCTGACTTTCCATTATATTTTGAAGGTACAGAACTATAGGCCCAGATATATATTATCCTGCCAAGTGTGTAATTGTCCAGAGAGGACACATTTAAAGCAACCACACTGGATAAATTTTAAAAGGTTATATAGAACTTTCACTTCTACTCAGGAGGTAGAGATCTGCAAAAAAAATATTCTTTTAACTCTAAAGATTAAAAAGTCATAGACTCTTTGAGTCCACCAGAAAGCTGAGGTTGCAAACAAACGAGTAATTTGAAATCTAATGGGGGATAAGTCTCTTAAAGAGGAGATGTGATAAATGAACAATTTCAACTATGACATAGGGTGGAATAAAGAGATGGACATAGTACCAGACAATATGAATAAATCAGCTAAATTATAAAGAATAGATAAATCCAAGTTTGGACTACAGCATCAGTTGGAAAAAGAAGAGAAATTTAGAAAGAAGGGGTTTGCAACACACTTAATATCCTCTTTGCAGGTCTCTACAAAGTGATCTTGAGAAAGATATTAATACCATCATCAAATTGGTACCAAACATACTTCTCTCTAACCAAATGAGAAACTGCTATTACTTTCCCAACCACAGCTTTATTCTCAGTTTAGTCTGCTCTAACAATAGGTAAGATTTATTGAGATACCTAATAATAGATTTGCTCATGCATTCTGAGAGCTTCCTTATAACCACATCCTTATAATAAAAAAGCCTAAGTCTTATCATAGTTTCTTTATAACACCCTCTTAATTAGATATTGCACATTTTCCCAGGTTTGTATTATTGCTCACTACATTGACTAATAAAGCGGACTTGTTTTTTAAAAACATTTTTTGAAGTATATCATTCATACATGAACAACATAAACTATAAATATTCAGTAAACATAGTGAACTTACAAAACAAACATGCATAACATCATAAAGGGCAACCACACATCACCACCCCCAAACACCCTTCATTGTTGTGAAACATTTGTTAACAACTCAAGAAAGAGCATCAAAAAAGTATAACTACTAACTGTTGTCTGTATCTTCCTCTCCTATACATTTTTTAAGGATTTATTTATTTATTTATCTATTTACTTTTATCCATTTTTACACCTCCCCGTTTTTGCAGTTTCTCTGTCTATTCACTGGGCAACTCTCTGTGTTCATTTTCTGCCCTCTCTTATCATCCTTCTCCTCCTGTCTTCACTGGGATTTGATCCTCAGAACCTCTGATGTGGGAGAGAGGCATCCTACTGCCTGCACCACTTTAGTTCCTGGTTTTTGGTTCATCTCTTCTCGGCTTTCCCTTGTGTCACTCTCCTGTTACATCATCATCTTGCTGCATGGCTCATGGGGCCTGGCAAGTCACCCACACACGGGGCCTGGCGGCTCATCTGATCCTGGGGCCTGGTGGCATACCAACGCACAGGGCCTGGTGGCTCACCCAGGGCCTGGCGGCTCATATGCACATGGGGTCTCATGGTTCACCCATGTACGGGACCTGGTTGCTCACCCAGGGCCTCGTGGCACACTTACACACAGGGCCTGATGGCTCACCCACTCACAGGGCCTGGCGGGGCACCTGCATACAGGGCCTGGTGGCCCATGTACATTCTATATTTTTCTTTTTTAAATTTTTACCAGGAGGTCCTGGGAATCGAACCCAGGTCCCTCCATAGATGGATACCTCACCACCCAAGCCACATCCATCCCCCGCTATATCTTTAATGTTGAAAAAATTTACCTAAAGTTAAAGTTTTTCCCCATACAGAATGGTCATATAATAAATCAGACTTAGTTTATCACCTGCATTCTAAAAACCAGATCTAGGGGGAAAAACTAGGTCTGGGGACACATGCATGTTTTCTAATATCGCAAATGTTTAACTTACCCTGATTATCACAAAATCAGGACAGTGAGAATATTCACAAAAAGCTGACTTGTTGAAACACAGATGTTGCAATTGGTATTTGTCTAAAGAGCATTGACAATTACTTTCTTAAAGGATCTATTAGTTAACAGTAATATTGTAATATTTTGCAGCAATGGCAAGAAGATATTACTTCTTTATAAAGGATAACAATAGTGTTATGGAATTTTTCTGTTTGGAGTAATGAAAATGTTCTTAAATTTGACTGAAGTGATGACAGTTCAACCCTGTGATGAAAATGAAAGCCACTGAGTGTATCATTTGAATGGCTTGTACAAAACATGGAACTGTATAACAAAGGGTTTCCAGAGGTGGATTATGGACTGTGATTAACAAGATTAATATGAGAACATTTTTTCTTTTATGATAAAAAATATATAATACTAATATTGGGTGTTATTAATTGAGTGGATTTTGGGAAAATTCACCAAATATTTGATATGGGATATAGTTAGCAGTAATATTTTGATGATGCTCTTGCATAGTTTGTAACAAATGTTTCACAATAGTGCTAGATGGTTGTGGTAGGGAAATGTATGGGAGCTTGTATGATGAGATGCATGTTTGCTTTGTAAATTCACAAATTTTACTGTTCATTTATTGTTTATGTATATGTACATGAATGATATACTTCAATAAAATTTTTAAAACAAAAAAATACATAAAAAAGATTTATTGGAGAGGATAATTAACATGCACAAATACTAAGAAATTTCTTGAGAGATGGATAGCATAAGGTAGTGTCCAATGAAATGTTAGAAATAAACTTAAAAAACAAACAAAATATCAGAAAGAAAAAATTCAATCAACAATTTCATAAGTAGAGTCAGTACAGAAATTGAAAGAATGAGTCAAGTTAAATACCAGTTAATAGGAAGTAAAAAAAGAGAAGGAATGTTAAAACTACAATGGGAAAAATTATCCTAGAGTTGTAGGACAATATCAAACTATTTAATATAAATGTGGTTACAGTTCTACAATAAGAATAAAGAAGGAATAGAACAAAAGAATTATTTAACTCTATGACTTTTCCAAAAATAAGGAAAGACATCAAATTATAGGACCACAAAAGTCAGGATAACACCAGGAAGGATAAATACAAAAAGGAAATCTACCAACCATAAAATACATTTAGATTCATCAGACTCACTGCAAAAGAATAAATATAAGTACAGAATTATGAAGACAATCAAAGGAAAATACATATAATACAGATGAGAAAATATAATTTTTATGAGATTATGATTTAGAATGAACAAGTCAGAAGATAATAAAAAGATATATTTAAAGTAATGAAAGATAAAATTCATTCCAGTGTTAAAACCCACTGAAAACAACTTTCCAACTTCCAGGAAGGCAAAGGAGAGAGAGATAGAGAACTCAATAAAATAAAGGAAAATTACCAAACCCCTGCAGTTGCTGAGAAGGGCTCCCATCCCCCAACCCTAAGATATTAAGCTGGGATAAAACCCCTGGCTCACTGCAGCCAACTGAGAGGGGGAACAGACATCCTTTTCCCTGTCAGCTGTTAAAAGGGGAAAGGCAATGGAGTCAAGAGCTTCTATTCAGTGAATTCTGCCAGCAGAACCAGCTTTGAATCTCTGCTCTTGCCAGACTAAAACACAGGAAAGAGGAGATTGAAAGAAAGGTGCACCAACAGACACCATCAGCTGACCGTTCTGGAAATTGCATGTAGAAAAATTGATTTTAGGTCTCAACTTGAACTATTGGGAGATAATCTGCACCTCATTAATCGAGTCCCTGGACAAATTTTGATTACTTAAGCTGGACAATTTTAGAATTTGGAATAGGTTGAATGAAACAACAAAGAGCTGTAAAACAAAATTGACAAGAAAGAAAATTGGGCAGCCAGATACCTAGACAACAGGAAAAAATTACAAGTCATACTAGGAAACAGGAAGAGATGGCCTGGTCAAAAAAGCAAATACCCTTAAGAGATGTAGGATTTAAGAAAATTAATTAATAATAATTACACAAATCTCCTAAATTAATTTAAAGAATTGAAAGAAAATATGACTAAAGAGATAAAGGATATTAAGAAGACACTGGGTGAGCATAAAGAACAATTTGAAAATATGCAAAGAAAAGTAACAGAGCTTATGGGAATGAAAGACACAATGGATTAGATTAAAAACACATTAAAGGCACATAAGAGCAGGTATGAATTGCTCAAAAACAGATGATGTGAACTGTGGTCTATGCTTAGTGGCAAAGCCCCAGGATGTGTATATCCATTGCAGGTGATGTGCCACACTAATGAAAGATATTTATGTGAGATGTTATGGGAGGTATGGAAGGTGGAGATCATGGGAATCCCTGTAATTTTTGTGTAACATTTATGTAATCTAAGCATCTTTTAAGATATATATGAAAAAAAAATTAAGAGACGAAAAATAAAAAGGAAAAAATATAATTGGGTAATTCCTCTAAATGATTTATTTCCTTTCTTTTTATGTTTTTGTCTTAAATAAGTGAAAATTGTAGTGCAATAAAATATGGTGACTCCCAGGAGGTGAGAGGCACAAGTAGAGAAGGCATTGTGCTTTTGTAAGTTAGAATTAATTTTCAGGATAGTAGACAGTTTGGACCCATAAGACATGGAGATTGCGATGAGACAGCATTACCTTTAACTAGTGAAAATGAATGCCATGATTTCAGTGTCATAAGTATCAGTGTATCAGGCTAAAATAGTGGTTGTGTCACAGCAAAAGTGATAGAATACATTGGAGCTCCAGAAATGCAAATTGTTCATGTAAAGAACATTGCCTGATAATTCAGTAAAGCCAATCATGTAGGACCCAGTGATGAGGGCATGGTAGAGTCTGGTGGACATAACAACCTGGTAGTGAAGAGGATTGCAAATACCTACAATAGCAGTCATAGGCCATTGAGGAGAGAAAAAAAAGTTCACCGACAGTCAAAAAAATAAAAATAAACATCTGGGAGAATCAGTTCATGAATGAAATAGATTTTTTGTAATTCAGTAAGTTCTCTAAGGTTTTAGGAGTGATGACTGTTGAATAACTGAGGTCAAGGAATTACAAGTGACTGAGTAAAAAATATATATGGGTGTGAAGCTGGGGATCCAGGAGAATTATCACTATATCCCTGCTTTTCCCAGCACAGGAACCAAGTATATCAGGAGAAACAGTATGAAGAAGACTGGCTGGATCTCTTCAGAGTCTATCAATCACATTAGAATGAAGTCAGACACATTGGTGTTATTCCAACCTTTAATAATACAATTCAACTGTTGAGAAATCATAGGTGATATTTAGCATGAATAAACTCTAAGTGGTTTTTTTTTTTTTAATGATGATCTTGCATTTATAAAAAATTAATTTAGTGATTCTAGAAATTCATAATAAGGATTAGTTTGCAAAATATGACTGACAAAAATCTTAGTTTGACTGACAAAGGTAAATGAGTTATAAATCAACATTATGATATTATATAATAGAAACACACATATATGTTACATTACTTGAATGACCTTAACACTGTTATAAATACTTCCCTTCATTAACAGATTTATCCAGATTAAAACATTATGCCAAAGTTATTATAGCACACATTATATGATGAAAAAAAGGGCATAGAAAGCTAAGTAAATTTTCCACAGTTCCACCTATTAAGCATTGTTGACTTTTTATTCTACCAAGATTGATTGAGTCCAGAGATCATGGTAACACTATATTTCTATGTCTATTTAATTTTAGCAAAACCAACAAAAATACTAGTTAATCAATAAACAATGGTAGAGAATGTTAAAGTGTCATCTTCTGTGATTTTGTATACAATATTACTTAGTACTGATGACATATCAGAAAATAAGCCTTAAGTATATTAATACTATAGATGACCCATTACTGTTAATATTTAGAAGATATGTTTTAACAGATCATTTAATCAAATTCCTTCCAAAAATTACATGTTCAATATATGTACACACCTTGATGACTCTGATTTTATCAATTCTATATTTCCATTTCTACAAAATCTTGTATTACATAGATAAGGCCTACAAAATATGAATATGTGTAATCCTATCCTCCTAATAATAACCCACTTTTTTAAAGAAAAACTAAAACACTCTAACATTGAGATTAATTCTTACCATGAGGCAGAATAGGTGAAAAACTTCTTCCAGCATTACCTGTCTAGGAAATTTTCAACAGCAAATTTTTCTCACAGTTGAAATATGTGAACCATTTAAGGAGCCTGAAATATGTGTAATACTGTGGTACAATACTTATTTCCTTTGAGATAACTGAAGTTTAACTTTTGCACATTATTTCTACTTTTGAGGAACAATAAATCATCCTAAAACTTATATTCAGGCCTGGGTCAAATAGAAAGTTCACTTGGAAATTATGTTTTACAATTATAGGAGGAAGCTACTATGAAACAAGCAGAGGAGAGTATCCTTTATCTCTCAACCTTATAATGCCACAGCACATCTTATAATGAGGATCACTGATAATGCAACATTTGATCATATGTGGGACCAATTATGAAGGAAACTTTCTTGCTATGGTGCCAATTATTAAAGTTCAAGAACAAATGCAGCCATTTTAATTTGAAACAAAGAGTTGCCATCACCTCAGAAGCTGCATGATGTTGAGCAGCATTTTTGATATTCTTTTCTTAGGATCTATTTTATGAATGGGTGAAAGAGTATATGTTTCTGGAGAAATTGTTATTAATCTATGGCTGAAAGGATAGATTGTTAGATACCACGAATGGAATTGCACATTGTCACAATGAAGCATTTTTTATATTTAAAATTAAAAGATTATCATAAGATTAAGCATTTTCATTCCAAAAAAAATATTTTATAACAAAATTTAAAGAAAATAAAATGGGGTGTGAGAGGGGACTATTTCATAGTGATAGGGAAGACATTCCTATTCTAGTAAAAACAAATTTCTAAGGCCCTAAAACAAGCCCAGGAGAAGACACAAATTCAGAAAAGGAGAGAACACCTCATTTTTACCTCAGGCAGAACTTCTAGATAAAAGGACAAAACTTCTCAGGAAAGCACCAGCCAAAACAGTCCCAATTTTAAAGACAGGGAAAGTTTTTTTCTGCATTGATTTTTTAAAAAATTCTGAAACTTGATATATCTATTTCCATAACTAGCTGAATAAGTAAGGATGGGTAGAACAAGGGTATGTAGTCTGTAGTACCCTGCAGAGTTCAATACCAATAGCATTTGCAACCAATCCTATAACTCATATGGATCAGGCTTTCATGGTGGTGGTGGTTGTTTTTATTTTTTTTAAATTTATTGAAGTATATCATTAATATATAAATATATATAAAAACAATAAGTGTTTAGTAAATGTTGTGAACTACATAGCAAATATGCATAAAATCATACTAGGATCCCATACATCAACCTACCACCAACACCTTGCATTGTTGTGGGTCATTTGTTACAAATTATAAAAGAATATTATCAAAATCTTACTACTAACTATAGTCCTATCTTACATTTGGTGTCTTTTTCCTCCAACCACCATACTATTATTTGTTAAATATTTTTATAACAAAAGTTGTAAACTTACAAAACAATCATGCACATGTGTAGAATTCCCATACTACACCCCTCTATCAACACACCACACCATGCTGGAACATTTACTACAGATTATGAGCTAATATCATCAGACTATTACCAAGTCTATAGCATACATCAGCACACTTTTCCATACTCCTCTATTATCAACACAGTACATCTTTGGCATAGATGCATGAATATTACATTATTACTGTTAACCACAGTCCATAGGTCACTCCAGTTATATTTTTCCCATGCTTATCCACATTCACACCATCCTTCAATAGTGATGTACATCTGCTCTAGCTTACAAAGTATACTCTTGCATCTGTACCATGAACCACAATTCTCATTCACCCCTGGGTTTACTGTGTTATTCAGTCCCTAGATTATTCTCTAGCTTTCTTTCAATTGACATTTACATCCCTAGACTACTATTTTAAGCTGCAGTACTATTTATAAACCAGCTGCTATTCACCATAATGTGTTACCATCAATTCTATCCATTTCAAAACATTTACAGTCAGGTTAATTAAAACTTCTACATACATTAAGCATCAGTACTCCTTCACAGCCTTCCTCTTAGCTACTAATAACCTATACTCTAGGTTTTAACTCCATGTGTTTATTCTTCACATTTAGTTTATATTAGTGAAACCATGCAATATTTTTCCTTTTGTGTCTGGCTTATTTCACATAGAATAATGTCTTCAAGATTGATCCATGTTATCATATGTGTCCCAATTTCATTTCTTCTCACTGAAGCATAGTATTCACCATATGTATATACATACCCCCTTTTCTAATCCATTTCAATTTGTTTTTAAGTGGAAACTTACTAGAAACTAAGAGTTAAGATCACTACATAGATGTTTTTATATCATAAAAGAGCAAAAGCTGAAAATGCTATAACTGGATGGATTTAGCCTGGACCTACATTTTTATGGTAATCTTAGAATAATTAACCTTTGTTTATGGTTACTTCAGGTCTAGCCTCAACCTTGTGTATGCTTGCTATAGTAGTGATAATTATAAAATGAAATTACCTTTGATTATAGTTATTTGGTGACTAGTTACTATCTTCACCCTTAGACTTGAGCTCTTGTGATCGTAATTCTAGACTAATGTACCTTTGCCCCACCCTTCTTTATGTTTGCTATTATGATAATAATTGTAAATGGAGTTTGCCTTTGCTTATGGTTTTTCAGAAGTTGCCTCACCCTTGAAGTGTACTGGCTCATCATTGTGATGGTAAATATTCTGTTATTCTCTGTAGCCATGAAAACTTCTGCCTCCTGTGGCTCAGGGTAAGGCAACTTTGAGATACCCTTATCTCCCATCCTTAAATTGGTGTCCTGTCCTTCCACTGGTGTTAACAGCCCTGCTTTCTCTCGTTATTAGGTTTTCATAAAATAATGGAGAAGGTAGTTTTTCCTGTACTGCTAAAGTAAAATACCTGTTAATTAACATAATCATGGTAAAAGTGTAAAAGTCAAAAGTAAAGTGCTAAAATAGTTAAGGTCATTTGATGTTATAAAGTGCATTGGGAGTATTTAGAAAGTGTATAAAACCTAAGAGATAGACTTTAGTATTGTCATACTCTCTTGTGTACTAAAACCAGGCCTTCAATACCCTGCATAGTGTCTCTCCATTTTAGTTATTGGGTAGGACTGTCATTATGACCAATAAAACAATAAAGGTATCTACCACATCTGGACATGCTCCTGAAGTGGATGGAGAGTACATTGCAGCAATTGATGGCATGATATAGCCAGATTTACAACGGACATTGCCTCCAGATTGGCTCTGTTTCATAGTGCCAAAGGGTGCTAAGCACAAGGCCACTGAAACACTGGAGCATCTCTCTAGGGCCATGTGCTGCAGCATGCTGGCTGTATGAAAGACATACCAAGTGGAGCAATAATTACAGAGTAATATGAGTAATACTTAAGCACAGTTTGCATTATGGCCTACTCCCATGGAGAGATAACATGTATGGTATTGCAAACCTGGAGCTTAGATCTATTAACTGTAGTTCAAAGAGGAAATTGTTTATTGATTATTATTAAGTCTTTTACCCATATACCTGATGGATATAATAATATCTCTTCTTTTCTAGATTATATGCAGAGGGATATTGAACATATTAAGGGTCCTGGAGAACTTAATTCATTTTTTAAGTTAATGAAGTTACCTATAAGATAATGGAATGACTCTCTTAAGTATGGTCTTTATTTTGTTTGCCACATGCTTGTATTATTACCTATACAATCATTGTAAGTTTGTGACTAGGGCAGTGCCTCTTCTTATCCATCTCCTAGCTGTCCTAGGCATAACTACCACTATGGGAACAGGGGTTGGCAAATTATACCAAACCTAGCAGGTCTACCACAATCTCTCATTAGAATTAATCAGTAGCATAAAAGAACTCAAGGAAGAATCTTATTTCCCATCAACTTTGGGGGATGCAGCCTCTGGAGGTACCTGGCCTTTCTTACTCTCATTGTCTAGTATGTCATGGCTGGCCTCTATTTTGGACCTGTTTATCACCAACTACTTTATCCTTTTAGTAGGACCATGTATCTTAAATTTTAAAAGTTTATTTCTTCTAGAATCAACACCCTCCAGAACCATAGAGATTTACACCCTGTCAAGCAGGGACTACTCTCTCTAACCAGAAGGAAGCAGCTACAGAAGACTGACCATCAACCATCGCACCCTTAAGAGTTTTTAAACTCTCTGAGGGAGGAATTAAGGCAAGTTAGTACAGGGAATGAGGGAAGGTAGCTGGGATATGCCAGAAAATATGATCATGAGACCCCACCCAGAAACCCCCTACTGGTAAAGACAAAGCCACAAAGCCTTCACCTACACCTGGCCACGTGGTCCCATTTAGAACCAAAGGGCCAAAGGGAAACCTCAGATAACTCCCAAGCAACAAGCTTTCTCATTGGCCCCCTGAGAGCTAACATGTGGGGCAATCAATCAGAACAAACAGCTGAGTTCCCTCCCCAACATTAAGAAAGAGGAAGAGGAAAGGCTTTAATAGGCCTAACTTGGGGTGCCATGTACATGTCTTCCCTGCAGCATGCCCACAACCCATGTCTAAGTTTATATACTTATCCCATTTCTAGGTTTTTTTGTTTGTTTGTTTCTTAATAAACTCTTTATTCCCTTGCTTACCCTATGCCACATCCTTAAATTGTTTTATGCAACATAGTCAAGAACCTGGCAGTCCAGAACTCAGAGCATTCCACTAACTGTAGCAAGATTGACTCCTGATGTGAGATGGAAGGAATAATCGGAAAATGATGAATTTGGACATTTAGCCAAGGAGATCTCCAAAGTAAATGTGGAAAAATCAGCCTGGCTTCTCCTTGCAGCTTATAACAAAATGTGAGAGGAAAGAGAAAAGCTGAGAAGTGGATTTTTGGGGAAGAAGAAACCAAAGACTGAATTCAGGAATTCCAAGCTTCTGGAAATCAAACTCCCAGAAGATAGTACCCCATTTGAGTAATTAAATAAACTTGGACCTTGTAAGTCAGGATTGAAAATGCATTTATCCTGGATATTTATCCTGGATATCCTGTGGAAAGTATTACTGTCTGATGGCTTAGACTCCTGCTACCTAAATGCTAGATCAACAAGTTTTTTGAGAGATCTGTATGAAAGGAACCACTGTCAGCCTGAGCTAATAGGGCCAGGGAGGTAAGAGATGGAAGGGAAAGTGACTGTAAGAGGAAAACCATGGAAACTGAGGTCTGGATCAAGACATCCTCTTGGGTCAAGAGGAGTACTCCACCCAGGTGTACAGAAAGGGTGAGTTTGTTCCAGCATTTGAAGAGGTTGGATGTTCCATTCCATTGTTCAGGGAGAGTTTGGCTACCCCAGGCTACAGTGAGGATGAAGCTCATTCCCTAGTGGTTGGGAAGAGATATGTCCCTACCTAACTTCTCTGAAGGGGTGGGCCTATTCCCCGTAAGTTGTGGAGAGTGAGGTTAACACTCTACTGCTTAGTTTTCTGAGGGGGTTGGGCCTATATGCCAGAGATTAGGGAGAATGTTGCTGCTACTTCACTGTACCAAGGGTGTTGAGATTGTACCCCAGAAACTGGGGAAAGTGTGGCCATCACCCAATATCCTTGGAGGGTGAAATCTGGAGCTCAGTCACCACCCAGATGCTTGATGAGGGTGGAATTGAGAAAATGTCCAATGGGAAATTCTGTGGAAAGGATAGACCTCTGTGAGGCCCCAAGGAGAAGCAACCATCATTTTAAGGATGGCTCTCAGACACTGAAATCTAAGGTAGTATGTCCTGCAGGTTTTTAGAACTGTTGGGGACCAGTGACATGTTTCCCTCCAAAATTCTCCTTATGGTAATGCAAATATTTATCTTATGCTTGTGCCTCATTGATATATTGGAAGAAAATAACCTGTTTTGTTATAGCCAGAAGGAAATTTCCCCCAGGTCATACAATATTCCCATAAGAGGTTTTGATATGATATTGCTTTCAGTAGCCTGGCAAACTAAATCAGATGTTGATACCAGGAGAGTGAGGTTCTGCTCTTCCAAATACCAAAATTGTGGGAATGATTTTATAAATAAGTAAAGGGTAGATTCTGTAAAAATTGTGAGGTGCTTGATAGAAAATGCTTAGATTGCTTTGTGGAGACTGTAGAAATTTGTATGCTAAAGGTACTTCAAAAGAGGCATAAGACAAAAAAATGATGAATGTGTCATTGCAAACTGGAAGAAAAATGACCCTTGCTTTAAAATGGCAGAGAACTTAGCAAAATTGTGTTCTGATGTCAGATGGAAGCTACAATATGAAAATGATGACCGTGGATATATGCTGAGAAGATTTCCAAACTAAATGTGGAACATGTGGCATGGCTTCTCCTGGTAGCTTATAGTAAAATATGAGAGGAAATGTTTAAGTTGAGAATTGAACTGGACACAGAGAATCCAGAAATTGATGTTTTCAAAAATCCTGAGTTTCTTAAAATTAAGTCCCTAGAGAATACTGCTGCATATGATTATTTAACCAAATATGGAGCAACTTAGCCATTTTTGTGCAAGTCAGGATTGGAAATGCAGTTATCCAGAAAGGATTTATGGAAAGTTACAGTCTGATAGTTGGCACCCCTTTGTGCTATATGCAAAACCAACAAGTTTTTTTTTGCAAGATCTGTATGATTGGAACCACTGCCGGCCTAGATTTAAAGGAGCTGTAAAGTTATATATTGAAGGAAAATATCTTCAAGGACAGAACCATGGAACCTGAGGTCTGTACTTAAGACATCTTCTTAGGCCAATAGAGCAGACCCACCCATGTATGTGGAAAAGGTGTGTATGCACTGGCACTTGAAAAGGGAAGACCTTCTGCCTCATTGTTCAAGAACAGTGTTATCACCCCAGTCTTCAGAAAGGGTGAAGCACATCCTTAGATATTAAGGAGTGTCTGGACTCCACCCCATTTTTCTAAGAGTGTAGAGCTTATTCTCACAGAATTCCAGATAGCCTGGTCATCACTTAAGACCTCCCAGAGAGTGGAGCCTCGAGTTCAGTAGCCACACAAATGTTTGAAGAGGATGGAGCTGAGAGTATGGCTGATTTTAAAACATTTGTGAATGGTGAGGCTGCTGCTCCATCAGCCCCTGAGGACAATGCATCATTCTATAAATGACTCTCAGATGTTGAAATATAATGGACTATGCCCTGCAGTGTTTTCTAACTGTTTGGGATCCATGAAGCCTGTTTACCTTCAAATGTCTCCATATTACAATGGGTACATTATTCTATGACTGTTCCTCAATTTATATTAGAAGCAGTAAACTTGTTTTCTGTTTACCAGGTCTGCAACATGAGGGGAATTTTGACCCAGGGCAAACCACACCTGTAACTGATTTTGATGAGACTTTGACTTCATATTGTTACTGAAATAATTTAATACTTTAGAAATAGTATGATGGAATAAATGTGTTTACATATGGTTAGACATGTCTTTATGGGGTCCAGAAAATGGAATGTGGTAGTTTGAGATTGGCTGTACCCCAGAAAATAATGTTCTTAAAGCTGGTGTACCCTGTGGCTGAGAACCTATTGTGGGTGATAACTTTTGATTAGGTTACTTCAATTCAGGCATGGTTAAGGAAGGGTACTAATCCTCTTACTGAAGTCTTTTATACATGGGATGAATATGGAGAGAGCCAGAGAAGCAGGTAGCTGAAGCCCAGAGTGGAAGACAGAGCCCAGGAGTTGCTGTCATGTGTCTCGTAATATTCATGCATCTATGTCAAAGATGTACTGTGGTGATAATAGAGGAGTATGGAAAAAGTGTGCCAGATGTATGCTATGGGCTTGGTAATAGTCTGATGATATTAGCTCATATCTGTAATAAATGCTCCACCATGATGTAGTGTGTTGATAGAAGGGTGTTGTATGGGAATTCTGCACATGTGCATGATTGTTTTTTAAGTTCACAACTTCTGTAATAAAAATATACTAAAAATTAAAAAAAACAAAAACAAATTGGGCTCTTTCATTTATTAACTTAGCAACTAAAATGATTTTATTAGTAAAATTAATGTTGCTAAGTTTTTCTGATTTTCCAGCAAATTGAACTAATTCCATGTGGGTTTTTAAAATTTTAAATCCAACTGTGACATAGTATTGACATTTAAAGACTCATTTTTAGGTTACTTTCCACTGTTATCCAATTTATAACAGGTGAATCCCAAATCTGATTTACAAGTTCCTAGGCATGAGCAAACTGACAAAGTTAAAGTAAGCACAGATTAGAACAGAAGAGATAATTTTACACACTTACTTAGCATAGGGTAAGACCTGATGGAAGCCATTCTCCAGGAACATTTTAATCTTAACTGATGGCATATGAGGAGGTTTCTTATTCTACAGTGGAGTGGCTTAGTAAACAGACTAGGTCTTTTTTTTTTTTTTTTTTTTATCGTACAGCATGCTTTATTATGTACAGTATAATCAGATTGATATCATATGGCATCAGCCAGTGAATGTCTTGTTTTTTTTTTTTTTTTTTTTTTTTATTATGGGTAAAAATCAAAATTCTCACAATACATACAAACATTTGTAAAATGATATATAAATATATATGCATATATGTGTATTTGCTTACAAAAATGTTATTTTATATATATATATATACATATTTTAAGAGGTGCTTAGATTACCTAAAATATTATACGGAATAGGTCTTGATTCAGCATTCACTCCCTTGCAGGCTAGTAATTGGTTCCCATGTTAATTAAGAAATTAAGAATCTTAGCTCCATGTCAAGGGTCACCCAAGTCTCCTCCTGATTGATGGTTCAAGGATGCCTTCAGATCCCTTCCATCCACTCCTGTGGCAAGGCCCCAGAGATCTGGGTGGTGAGGTAGCTTGGGGCCAGAGGTCTCCCTACATGCTTGAAGAAGGTCACTGCTGAAACCTGAATTTGGGTAGCCCTGAAATGGAAAGGTGTCTTTGACAGTGTCAGTTAAAAGGTGAGCCTGTTTCTAGGCCCTATGCCTGCCTCTCCTTACCTTCTCCAATTTGGTGGCATGGTCTTGATTGCTGAAACCTGAGAAGGCTTTTTCTAAAAGGGAGTTAATGGAAGTCTGGGGGCCTAGGAAAACTTTCTGCAGCTTTCTATGGATATCTGCGGCAGACTGGCTAATAGAGTTCCTAGGACAACCTGTCTTTCTCTAAAGTCAGGATATACTGGAGGGTATATTTCTTGCCTCTACCAGCTTTCCTTAAATAAGTCTGTGTTTTCATTCTGCCTTTGAATAATTTTCCTGAGCTTATTAACATTGACCAGTTTAGTAGTTCATTTCCACATCACTTTAAGGAGACATGGACCATGTGGTCTCTGGATCTCAGATATACCTGTCTCCTTCTTTATTCTTACATAGATTTAACTGGAATTCAATATCCCAAGCAGAGCCCACTCTTGGCCATACTGCAGCCGTGTGGTGTTGCAGGAAAAGCCTAGCATTTTCTTTTTAATACCATCAGTATGCAGGATTTCCCAATTCCTGAGAAGAAACACCAATGGGGATTCTGCTGGAATGCTTGAGAGGCCACCCATTATCCTAGGGGAGGATGAATGTGTTCATCAACCTTAGTATCATCCCACTTTTAGACCTGACTGAATGGAAAGCTTGCCAAGCCAGCATCTTGGAGGTCACGATCCCTGCTCTCTGTTCCCACATCCAGGGGATTGGGAGTCCTATGTTTCTGGATATCCCCAGAGCCTTACAGCTGTCTGGGTCTGTTTCTCAGACTAAAGCATCCAAACCAGGCTTTTCCTCTAGGGAAGGGACTAGCCAGGGGCTTTTCTTTTGGTTTAGTCTTACAGAGGTCTTAGAAAGTGGTTGTGAGAGCTCATTTTATGACCACTGCCAGGGATCAAGCTTTCCTGGCTTACAGGAAAACAGCCTTAAGGGCACTAGAGGTAAGAAACAAACTTCCAGGCATGGCTTAGGGTGAGAATCTTGGGGGTCTCATTAATAAAACAAAAGAAGGATCAGACAAGCTCTGATTAAAAGACTAGACTCACCAGTTTTCATCGTGGTCAGGGAGCATTACTTGCCTCTTTGTCTCCTGGCTGGCTCACCAAATATGTTACCAGAATGCTCTGGGCTTCTAGGTTATTGGCATTAAAGAACTTAATGACATGACACATGGTAGACAAGGGAGTAAAGAGCTTATTAAGAAACAAGAATTCTAGAAATGAGATAAGTACACAACCTTAGACATGGGTTGTGGGAGTGCTTCAGGGTAAGACAGACATGTGGGGCCCCAGGTTAGAACTTATGAAAGAATTCTTCCTCCTTTTTCCTAATGTTGGGGAAGGACAAAAGCTGTTTACTCTTCTGATTGGTTGTCCCACCTTTTAGCTCTTAGGGGACCAATGGTGAGGTTTGTTTGGGAGTTATCCATGGTTTCCTTTTACCCCATAATGAATTCCAAATTAGACCATGTGGACAGGGCCTAGGTGTAGTCTTTCTGGCTTTGTCCTTAGTAGCAGGGTTTTCTGGGCAGGGTCTCATGGCCATTTTCCCTGTCTGGTTCCAGGCACATTCCCTCATTCCCTAAATTTAACTCCCTCCTATGTTTCTGCAACTTTCAAACATGAATTGCCTTTCCCCTAGTTCCCAGTAATAGTTTCATCATTTCCTTCTAATATATAATCAGAAATAACTTTATACTCCATCTATCAACAGTCTCTTCAAAGCAATCTAGGCCTTTCCCATTAAGCATCTCACAATTAGTCCAAAAATACCTCTTACCTATTTAAAAAACTGTTCTATCATTTTTGGTAATTGCAAAAATCTGTATCCCACTCTCCTAGTACCAATTTTTGTATTAATCTGCCAAAGGGGAGCCAATGCAAAGAAATCAATTGGCTACTATGAAGGGTATTTATTTAGGATAAAAGCTTACAGTCTCAAGGCTGTGGAAAGTCCAACTCAAGTTACTTAATAGATACTTTCTCAAAAATGCTAGCTGTCACATTTTGAAGCAAGGTGACAGGCAATCTCTGCCAGATTTCAGCCTTCCCTTCTTGAGGCTTTGTGGGCCCAGCTTCTTCTTGATCTCAGTTGTAGCCTGGCATAGGGCTTGTTTCTCAGGGCTTCCTATACCAGCATTGGCTCTCTTCCCAAGACCAACTGTAAGATATCAGGAAAATGTTCCTTCTCTCACCCAGATTTTAGCTGTTTGAGCCTTCTACTTTTTGTCATATGCCAAGACTAAAAATGAAAAAAGTTATCTCTTCTCTGTGTCTTTTTGTATCTGTCTTTGTGAGTGCCCATTTATATCAGACCCACCAAGGGGATCGGGACTCGACCTGAGTCATGCCCTCACTGATGTGGTCAAATAAATAAAAGCCCTCAAAGCAATCTTAAATGGTAATATAATCAAAGTCCCCTCAACTGAATTTAATATAATCAAAGGGTATCACACCTAGGGACAGAGATTAGTTTACAAATCTAATATTTCTCTTTTTAGGATCTATAAAATAATCTCAAATTGCCACACTTCTTTACTCATTCTGTGAGGTGAGTATCACACTAACAGAAAAGCTAGAAGATATGATAATAAAATTATAAGCCCAAGCCCTTGTGAATAAATATGCAAAGTTACTCAACAAAACAATAGCAAACAGAATCCAACAGTACATTAAAATGATGCTCAAGGGGGATTTTTCCTGGGTATACTATGGTTGTTCAACATAATAAAATCAATTAATGTAATAAACTCTATTAATAAATGAAGTAAAAAATTACAATCTCAAGTGATTTAGAAAAATTCCTTTGTCAAATTCCAGCACACATTCTTGAGAAACCATATGGAAAACTAAGAATAGTTAGAAATTAACTCAAAATGATAAGGGTTATTTATGAAAGCCCCACAGCTAAAAACATATTAATTTGTGCTTTATGGAAGTTTCTTTCTGAAATGAGGGGCAAAACAGGGATGCACAGTGTCACCAATATTTGCAACATTATTTTAGATTTTAGCCAAGGGAATGAGATAAGAAAAAAAAAATAAAAGGCAACCATAGAAGAAAAGAAAAAGTAAAACTATTCCTATTTGCTGGCAACATTATACTTTATAGGGAAAATTCAGAGAAATTGACAATGAAGCTTAGAGATAATAAATAACTTTAGCAAATTGGCAGGGTAGAAGATCCATGTGAAAAATCAGTGTTGTTCTATGCATTGGTAATGAATAATTTTAAGGGAAATTCCATTAAGGAATTTCATCTACAATAGCAAATGAAAATAAATATGCAAGATGAAATTAAGACAAGGTAGTAAAATACTTAAATTCACAAAACTACAAAACATAGATGAATGTACTCAAAGAAGACCTAAAGGAATGAAGACATTCCATGTTCCTGGAATGGAAAACTAAATATTGTTAAGATGTCAGCAAATTACTGATTCAATGCAATCCCAATAAAATTTCAACAGCTATCTTTGCAGAAATGAAAAAGCCCATTACACACATTGCAGGAATCCATCCTGCAAAATTTTTGTGGGGATATGTCCTGCAGATCCTGCAACGGTGCAATGAAATTACTCTGCACATGGAGGTTGAGAGATGTCAGGCAGAGAACAGCTAAACAAGCTATCCTCCCGAGGTGATCCACAGTATGCCTTTTATTCAGAATTTTTTTCACAGTCAAGGTCAGGGTGGATGTTCACGGGAGCAGGCAGGTATCATGTGTACATGAGGGTTCTAGGGATTGTAAATAAGATCATAAGAATTCCAGGCTGATAATGGGGAAGCAAGATTACAGAAACATTTAGTGATATATGTAGGAGATAAGGTGGGAGATAATGAAGATAAGATGAGCAGGAAAGTTCCAATTGATGGCAGGAACTGATAATAGTGATTTCTCTGTGTGGGCAGAGAAACAGGTCTCCAAGCTATTTCTTAGATATAAAGATCAGAGGGTTCCCACATACATTAAGAAAATTGTATGGAAGTTAAAGGCCTAAATAGTCAAAAGCATCTTGAAAAGTAAGGATTTGGGAGCATTAAAATTTCCCAATTGTAAAACATATTAGAAATCTATGCTAAACAAAATGTCTTGATCTTGGTCAATTCTTTTCCATTGTTTAAGGTTACCTCAATTATAGTATTTTCTTTAGCAGCCAGGAAACTGCTTCAAACTCCTAGAGGGAAATGTAGGGAAACCTCTTCAGCATCTTGTGGTAGGTAAAGGCTCTGTAGCATTTACACCAAAGCACAGCAATGACAACAAAAATATACAAATAGTACTTCATCAAAATTAAAAATTAAAAAAACTTTACACCAAAGTACTTTATCATAAAAGTAAAAAACAAAAAGAAACTCTGTAACTCCACAACGAAAATACAAACAATCCAATTAAATAATTGGCAAAACTAGAAAATATTTTTTTTCCAAAGAAGATATATAATTGACCAAAAAACACATGAAAAAATTCCAAGCATCATTATCATTAAGGAAATATCAATCAAAAGTACAATGAGATAAAATTTCACACCCACTAGAATACATACTATTAAAAATATAAAATAAATTTTATAGAGGATGTGGAGAAATGGGAATATTTTTATATGATGGTAGGAATTTAAAATGGTGCTTCCATTGTGGAATCCAGGTCAACATTTCTTCAGAATGTTAAGTATTAAATTAACATATAACAAGGCACTCCCACTTCTATGAATACATCCTATATAACTGAACAAGACTCAAACAAATATTTGCATACTGCCAAATATTGATATTTGAATTGCCATATGATCCAGCAATTCCAAGGTGTGAATATACCCACAAGAAGTAAAAGCAAAGCCACAGATAAATGCACACCAATGTTCATAGTGACATTGTTCACTATTGCCAAAAGTTAGAATCAACCCATATGCCCATCAACAGATGAATGGATAAACAAAATGTGATAAACACATACAATGGAATATTACTTAGCTGTAAGAAGGAATAAATTGCTAACACACAGGATAACATGGATTAATCTTGAAGATCTTATGTTGAGTGAAGCAAGCCAGGCATTGAAGGATGAACAGTATATGACCCATTGATATGAATTAAGGAAATTGAGCAGTTTCAGAGAACTATTGTTTGTAAGATAGGTTTACAAGAAATAGAAAGAGAAAAGAAGGTTGTGAGCCATCACCCATATGGACATAATCCATGGTAAATTGATAGAGTGTAGTTGCGCATTAAAGGGATACGACAGGAGGGTAGTGATATTATTGGGTTGGGGGGTACAGGGTTGACAGTTGGGTAGATTGGGAAGGGTGGGATAGAAGGTCTAGGATACTGGTGGAGGAGGGTTGGGAGAGGGGCCAGGTGAACATGGGGGATTTGTGGGTATGAGGTTGAAAGTACAGAGGTGAGAATGCTCATATGGCAACATGACAAGGAAGGGTCACTGGTTTAGGGTGTGGGTTGGGGAAGCATTTGGGACCAGGTACACCTGGAGCAGTTCTAGGGAGCTTGTAAGTGTTCATTTTAATGGACTCTTTTGATTTCCGTCAAAATGTGTTGTATCAGTGGGTGGATAACCACATAGTGAGAGGGAAGGGTTTCGACTCCCATATTTGGGAGGACTGATTTCCTCAGAAATAGGCAGGAGTCTTTCAAGAGCAATGGCAGTTCCCAATAGGGGAGGACAAGCCAGTGTGTCAAGAACTCTTGTTGCATATAACTATGAATCTTGTCATCCAACGATTCAAGCCAGGGTGTCATCATGGACCCTGGGGGGATGGGGTGGGAGGAATAGAATAGATCATACAGGGGGTATTTAGTGGTCAGTGGAAATGCTCTTCATTCCCATACAGTGATGGAAAAAGGGAATGGTAAATATCATCAAAATTTATAAAAGTTAACAGGCTAAAATGTAAGCCACAGTTTAAACCATTGACAATGTTTAGTAGTTATCTTTCACTATTTGTATATCAGTTATAACAATGCTACCATCCACATATACAAGGTATTAATATGGGGTGGGGGAGGAAAGGGGGAGGATGTTGGGTATATGAGTCTCCTGGATTCTGTGAGAAGCTTTGCTGTGACCTAAAACTTCTTTGTAAACAAAATGAAAATTAGTGAGACACTGGGAAATGAGAGGGGGAAGGTGCCACAGTACAGACTGGACATCAGATATTGCAAGGATGAAAGGCAACAGGTCAAAAAAATGGTTTTTATGTTTTTCATTTTTTGAATATCCCAATCTTTTTATTTTATTTTTAGTTTTTCTAAAATTTTTATGTATTTTAACTCTTATATTTAAACATATCATTATTATTTCATTTTCCTGTTAATTGTATTCAGCTATTGTAATAGCTTCATCTTTGAAGAAGCTTCGAATCACAGAAGGGTTACAACTGGGGTGGGGGAGGATCATTGGTGTGGTGTTGGCATTCAAGAACTGGGTCCGTGAAAATGGTGCCATGGATGAGAAAGAAAGAATAAGACAAAGAGAAGAAAAACTGCAATCAGGGGACTCTCCGATATGGAGAGAAGAGCCCAGCCACCTCACAAAGTGTGGCTTTTATTTGGCTTTAGAACAAAGAAAATACGCGTGAGCATGTGCAAGGGTAATAGACACTTAACAGTTACATTTTGCTGAAATCAACAAGTCTTAAAGGTTGAAATTAGCAAGTCTTAAAGGTCAAAGATTCAGCTCTTTTAATTTCTGTAATTCACAGGCATTGTCTCAGGATGTTTCCTCACCCAGCTCCTATTAGCATGAGACTGGAGAGCTTGTTTATTACATTCCAAGGTGACCTGATTTCTGTCAGTAGTCATGGCCTTTAATTGAAACTGCATACTTTCCCCCTTTTTTATTAGTTAATAATTTTTTTCAGTGAAGATCATAGGAACCATTATATAAGCTGATACAAGGTGACCTCCTGTCACACTTGTCTTCTTCCATAGGCTCTTGTGACTGTGCCTGTCTTAGGTTGTCCTCCTTTGAGAATCGTACCCATCATTGACTACCAGTCAAGCTTTTGAGCTCTTATATGGAAGGCAATTTCATTAATATTTATGCTTCTTCAGGTTCCTTAAATGAATATTTTTTGTGGAGATAATTAGTATTATGATCAAGGCATTATTAGTAGAATCTTTCTACTAAATAATGCAAAATTTGTTTTTCGTGGCCGTGTTTCTTAACATAAATGCTTTTATCTGATCTAATTCTTCATTTTTTCTATGAATGTATGTAGACATGCTCAATGACTTCTTTTGCAATTCTAAAATATCTAAAGAAATATTATGCTTATATCCAATTAATGATTTTTCACTTCCTTCCAATCATGTTCACTGTAACCGTTGGGGAATTTGATGTAATTATGAATTCCAAAAATATAATTGAATCATGCTTGTAAACTGATCTGTTAATCTGGGCAAGATTAGGTTAGGATTAGGGCATTGAGCCCCACCCCTTGGTGGGTGGGGAATTGAATATAAAAGACAAGGCAAAGGACAGTTGAAGCAGTCTTTTGAGAAGCAGTTTTGATGTTGGAAAGAAGGCCCCAGGAGAAGAGAAGCAAGCCGTTTGCCTGATCATCTACAGCTGACCTTGTGGAGGAAACAGGAGCTAAGCCTGGAGAGAAATGCAGCCCCAGGAAGAGAGGAACCCAGAAGCCGGAACCCTGGCAAACGCCAGCAGCTGTCTTGCTCTAACACGTGGCAATGGACTGTGGTGAGAGAAGAAACCTAACACTTTATGGCCTGGTATATGTGGACTTCTACCCCAAATAAATACCCTTTATAAAAACCAACCCATTTTTGGTATTTCACATTAGCACCCCTTTGGCTGACTAATACATTCACTATTATTATAAGCCAAAGGAGTAATACAAAAAGAACTTTCATTCCAATCACATTTAAGAGCTCTTAACAAGTTTAAATTATAAATTTGATTACCCAAATGTCTAATAGTCATTTCAAGATCATTCATACAATTATTCAGTTCCATATCAATGTGAGACTGGCTATGCCACATTTCACTTGCATTTTTATGCCAGTCCTTAACATATTGTTGATTCTGGACTCCTTGATGCAGGGCTGTGCCAGTGACAGCTGCAGCAGTCATGATGCCAATCAGTCCCAAAATTCTTGCTATTAAAAGTCCAATCAGTCTTTTAGTTCTCTTTAAATAATGGTCGAGGAAATGCCACAGCAACTGGGATTCTGGACACTGCTGCCAACTTCTGGTCATCTGAACCAGTAACCATAGTCCTTTTCTTCTTCTTGCTATAAAAAGAGTTTGATTTTCCTGCAAGTATGAATTCTTAAGACATGTAAATTAGGAGCAATTGAAGCAACTAATGTTCCTTTTACCATAAGTTACTTTTTCAATGATAAAGCTATAGGATTTTTTACACAAATTGTAAGAAATTGAGTTGATTTTCTTTTTAAAATAGTAATATTAGTTTTGTTGCCTTGCCATTCAAAAATTGGACCAGTTCCCAAAAATAATTTCCACAAATAACTTTGAGTTTTTTTAAGTTTAGTGTCCCATGGTTGTGGGATGTATCTTCCTTGATTTTTCCAAATTATTGAGCTGTTAATAAATGCTGTATTATCAAAATTCCAGAAATAAGTATTACTGTCATTAGTAATTATGGTGGAATTATTAATGAACCAAGATATAGTTGTGTTTTTAATAGGTTTTGGTATCCCTATAAGGGCCCGATCCTTTACAATTCCATAGGAATCATTAAACAACAGAACCTCTATAAGCCCATGACAAATATGCCATTTGTCATTAAGTAGTCTGTTGTGAGAGTAACATGTAAGATTTACCATATTTTCTAGTTTATATGGCAAAGAAGGGAAGATGTGAACATAAATTTGAATTTGATTTTTCTCTGTTAAAACTATACTGTGATTTTTAGGTTGCATGCATACAGACCCATATCCAATACAAATAGGGCAGTCTGTAAAAGGTAAAGTTAAATTTTCTATAAGTTTCCCTTCTTCTTTTGGCTTTAAGGGTAGTCATATATTTATAGGTCCTGGAAAATGGTGAGATTGATTAAGATAAATTGGGTAAGACTCATCGCTCCAAGTTAACAGCTCTAGAAGAGCTTATTGTATGCTCAATAAGTGTAATTATGATGTGGTATCTTACCTTGACCTAATACTTTACCTATAATTAATCCAATGTAAAACCACCATGTCCATAGTTTAAGTCTTGGCAGCATCTTCAACTCTAGGCTTGATTCTTCTGGATGGGATCCACTGCTCTTCTCCTTTTACTGTAATGATAAGAGCAAAACCTCAGCCCCAAAATTTTACCTCTCCTTTTCCCCATTTATTGGTTGTTTCATTTTTCCAATATATTGATTGTCCACATTTTTCATTTTCATTCTTTTTTTTAACCTCCCAATGTCTTTCTGCTGCTGTGGTATTAGAAATTTGTTGTCTATTAAGAAAACTTAAGGCAAGCAATGCTTTAGATAGTTTAGATAGTTTGTCTTTAGCAGATTCTCCTCCATCTCCCCCTTTTTGTTTTTGCAACATTAATTTTAATAAGTTATTGCTTTTTCTACTATCACTTGTCCTTGGGAGTTACATGGAATTCCTGTAACATGTTTAATATTCCAGTCACCGCAAAACATTTTGAAAGATTGACTAAGATAGGCAGGCCCATTATCAGTTTTTAGCTGTGCTGGCAGGGCCATTACAGCAAAACAATGTAATAAATGATAATGTACATATGAGGCCTTTTCACCAGCTTGAGTAGTTGCCCAAATAAAATTAGAATATGTGTCCACTGTCACATGCACATACTGAAGGCAGCCAAAAGAGGGCACATGTGTAACATCCATTTGCCAAATTTCATTAGGATGTTCTCCATGGGGATTAGTTCCTGGAACGAAAGTGGGGGCATTTAGGGGCCCACAAGTAGGACATTGTCTAACAATCCTCTTACTTTCTTTTACTATTAAGTGAGGATATTTATGATGTAAGTCAGAAGCATTAGTATGTGTAAGTTTATGATAATCAGCAGCAGATTCTGTATGAGCAATAAGTTTATCTACTAAATCATTTTGTGAAGCCATAGGGCCAGGAAGTTGAGAATGGGAACAAATATGAGTAATGTAGATTGGATTAGATTGTTCACGAACAGTTTTTTTGTAATTGTTGGAATAGAACTTCCAATTCAGAAGCTGGAGTTATTTGAGCTGTTTCTATATGACAAACAACGTAACAAACATAAGCAGAATCAGACACAATATTTAAAGGCTCAGAAACATCAGTTAGCAATTGAATAATAACCATAAATTCTACCTTTTGGGCAAATGAATAAGGTGTTTTCCAAGATTTTGTAGTTGGGCCTAAATAGCCTGCATTTCCATTATTGCTGCCATCAGTGTAGTAAGTTGGTGCAGCTAGGAGTGGTTGTTGTTTGACAACCTTAGGAAGAATCCATGAAGCACGTTTTAAAAACTGTAAAAATTTTGAATTTGGGAGGTGATTGTCAATTGTTCCAATAAAACCTGCTAAGGCCACTTGCCAAGAGTTACTGAACTGCCAGAGCTGAGAAAAGCTCCTACTTTATAAGTTCTAGTATGATTTTATCAGAATCTCTAGCCATAAGCTGTCTCAGGTGAATACAGCCTTTTGATATTATTGCTGAGATTTTTTCAGGATAAGTATGAAGTTGTTTTGTATCTTTGTTGGGTAGGAATATCCATTCTATTATGCCCTCGTCTTACCAAAGTATCCTAGTAGGGGAATGGCAAGATGGAAATATTAAAAGAGAAATTGGAAGATTTAAATTTATCCTTGTTAGTTGGCCATTTTGCACTCTTTTTTCCAGCCATTTTAACTCCACTTTTGCTTCTGGGCTTAAAATGCAAAGACTATTTAAGTCAGGGTCTCCTGTTAGGGTATTGAAAAGGCTAGTTAAAGCATAAGTTGGAATTCCTAAAGTAGGCCGTACCCAATTAATATCACCCAATAATTTCTGAAAATCATTTAAAGTATGTAAATTATCCATTTGAAATTGGACATTTTGTGGAGTTATAATATTTCTATTAATAGTATGACCTAAATATTGAAAAGGAAACTGTTTTTGTATTTTTTCTTCTATTTGCATACCATGTTGAGGAAGAACTTCTCTAGCCAGCTGAAATAGTTGTTTCAGCTCAGAAGATTGCTTGGTGGCAAAAAGAATATCATCCATATAATGAATAATTATAGCCTTAGGAAATTGTTTTCATAAAATTTGTAATGGAATGTGAACAAAGGATTGACATAATGTAGGACTGTTCATCATTCCCTGAGGTAAAATTTCCACTGATATTGTTCAGTAGGAGCTGAATGATTAATGGAAGGAATAGTAAATGCAATTTTTTCTCTATCATTTGGATTAAGAGGAATAGTAAAGAAACAATCTTTTAAGTCAGTAATAATAATATGCCAATTTTGTGGGATCGTAGTTGCGGATGGCAAACCAGGCTGTAAAGATCCCATAGGTTGAATAACTTTGTTAATTTCATGCAAATCAGTTAACATGCACCATTTGCCAGATTTCTTTTTAATTTCAAAAACTGGAGAATTCCAGGGACTAGAAGAGGGCTCAATATGCCCTGCCATTAACTACTCCTGCACTAATTTTTTCAGGGCTTCCAATTTTTCTTTCAGAAGGGGCCACTGTTCTATTCAGATAGGTTTGTTTGTTAGCCATTTTAAAGGCAATGTGAAGCCCTTTGTAACAGTAGCCCCTACTCTAAATTTGAATATCCTAAGCCAAGGTAGTCTCCAGTAAGTCACATTTCAGGTCAGGAAGGGGGAGCATATTGCATGTAAGTAATAAGATGTTTAGCTGTATCAGAAATGTGAGGAGTATTCAAATAAGCTCCCCACTTGTATAATAAATCTCTTCCCCATAAGTTAAGTCCTACATCCACAACATAAGGTTGCAGAGCAGCCTCTTGTCCTTCTGGACCTTCTACCTTAAATATCTGAGTACTCTGGTAAACATCTGTCATTGTTCCAATGCCAGTGAAAACTGTAGGCACCTTTTGCAAAGTTCAAGCTTGTGGCCAATATTATTTAGCAATAATAGAGATATCAGCCCCGGCATCCACCAATCCTAAAAATATCTTTCTGTTTATTTTTATGGTAATTTCAGGCCTTTCATCTCCAATTGCTGTTTGCCAAAAAACTTTATGCCTGATGGAACCAAATTCCTCTGCACATTTTAAAGGAGGTTTATGATATTGTAACAAAAGAAGTTGAGCTATGCTATCTCCTGATTCAATTTGATATGGACTTAAAGTTTGTACCAATAAACAAATTTCTCCATCAAAATTGGAGTTAATGATCCCAATTTGCACTAAAACACCTTGGGTCGTAAGACTGCTACTGCCAATAATGAAACCTACATTGTTTTCTGGGATAGGCCATTTAATTCCTGTCCTTATTTTTTGTATACCCAGTGAAGGCGTAATAAACTTAGTTTCAGCCGAGGGAAGATCAACAGCTGCACTGCCTTTGGTAACTGCCTTAAGTTCTGTTATAGGCCGGAGTAAGCTGCTCCATTGCTGACTGGATAGATTTGAGCTAGGTTGGGAAATGTGCTCATATTGTTTGTCTGAGGGCCTTGAGTGAGGTCCGCTTGGAAGTTTCCCGACTTATTAATGAGAATGCTATTTTTATGATATTTAGAATGGCATTCCTTGGCCCAGTGTAACCCCTTCTGGCATATAGGACATACACAAGTTAGTATTGATCTATTATTGCTGCTGGATGGAGCTCTCACACCAGTTTTGGCTTGGCAATCTTTTTTCATATGACCTGGTTTCCCACATTGAAAGCAATTTAAATTGTTAATCATAGGACTATGTCCCTTTATAGCTGCTGCAAGAAGGGTCATGTTATATGTATTAGACCCAATATCTTGGCATGCCCTTATATAATCCTGTAAATACCTCCATTTGCCTTTATAGGATGCAAAGTCTTTTTACACTCACTGTTAGCATTATCAAAAGCCAACATCAAAATAAGCATTTCTTTAAGGTCAGGCTGAGTTACTGTCTTTTTTTTTTTTAAGATTTTATTTATTTATTCATTTATTCCCACCCCCCCCCGCTGCCCGCTCTCGCTGGGTCAGCCAACCATGCTGGGTGGGTGGGCGGGCCCACCCCCAACAGGAGGCCCAGGGAACGGAACCCGGGGCCCCCTATATGGTAAATGGGAGCCCCACTGATTGAGCCACAGCCGCTTCCCTGAGTTACTGTCTTGTTAACCAAATCTGCCAACCTCGCTACAAATTCAACATAGGGTTCAGTATTTCCTTGAACAATTTTTGAAATTGATTGTACAGCCTGTCCAGGGGTGGAAATTCATTGCCAGGCAGCTAGGCAGCACAATCGAACTTGTACAATGGCAATATCATTATATTGAGCTTGGCAAGGAACTCCAGCCCATTGACCTATTCCTAATATTTGTTCAGCAGTAATAGGCACTAGTGGATTTTGCTGTTGATTTCATCGTGCTACAATATTAGCTTCATCAGCCCACCAAGTTTTAAATTGTAAAAATTCTGCTGGACTAAGAATACCTTGAGCTAACAAATGTCAGTCCCAGGGTATTAATCTGTCTGCTTGTGCCATTCCTTGCACCAATCTTTGAATATAGGGAGAATTTACACCATATTGAGTGCATGCTTGTTTTAATTCTTTGATAGCTTTAAAAGGAATAGGAGCATGCTCATGCTGTACACCCCCTTGGGGGATGTCAGCATCTACTGGAATTTGAGTTAGTGTTTCTGTAAAAGTAGAAAAGAATTGCATAGCCTCTGAATCTCCCTCTCTACTTCCCTGTGCTATACTTTTCATAATTGAGGAGGATGGTGCTGGCACAAAAACAGAAACTTTTGGAGGGTCATCAAATGTTGTAAAAAATGGATCAGTAGATACCTTAGGCGGTGCAGATGCTGGTTCAGAAGACAATAAATCATAATTTGGAGTGGATGGCATAACAACCACTGGAAAAGTTCCATAAACTTCCTTTTTCCTTTCCTTCTTTTTATTAGGCATGAATTTATCTGTTTTTGCCTGTTTGTTAACCTTTTCATGTATATTTTCATTAAAATCACCATTAGCTTTTTCTGCTATCCGTCCAGCAATAGCAGTATCCTGTTTACAATCTTCATCTTCATCTGATTGTAAAGGTTCAAGAGCAACAGAAATAAGACTACACAAAGACCATACATGAAGGGGAATTATTTCTCCCTTTTGATGAGCCCTTTTTAAAGCTTTCATCACTAACTTCCATTGTTCCAGGATTAAAATATCCTGGCCTTGTGGCTGAAACCAATAACAATGTTTCTGTACAAGAGAAGAAATTTCCTCAAAAGCTGAGGATTTAATAGTTACACTGGTGCATTTTAATAAAGTTTTTAACACTAGAGAATTCTTCAAAGTTCGACTGCTGATTACCCATTACCCTGATGATTCCAAGGATGAAGCTTACCTTTTCTGTTTTCTTTTTATTTTAAACTGCTCTCAGGAGCTCCTTGGTCCATGCACTGACTGAAAGAAAAAATTCCTTTTCAGTGTCCAACATTGGGTGCCATATGTTGGCATTCAAGAACTGGGTCTGTGAAAATGGTGCTGCAGATGAGAAAGAAAGAATAAGATAAAGAGAAGAAAAACTGTGATCAGGGGACTCTCCATCTGATATGGAGAGAAGAGCTCAGCCACCTCACAAAGTGTGGATTTTATTTGGCTTTAGAACAAAGAAAATACATGTGAGCATGTGCAAGGGTAATAGACACTTAACAGTTACATTTTGCTGAAATCAACAAGTCTTAAAGGTTGAAATTAGCAAGTCTTAAAGATCAAAGACTCAGCTCTTTTAATTTCTGTAATTCACAGGCATTGTCTCAGGATGTTTCCCCACCCACATCCTATTAGCATGAGACTGGAGAGCTTGTTAATTACATTCCAAGGTGACCTGCTTTCTGTCAGTAGTCATGGCCTTTAATTGAAACCCCATCAGTGTGGGGTGTCAGGGAAGGAGGATGCATGGGAGGAAATTCACCTGAGCATAAATATAAGGTATATAAACATGTTCAAATGTTCACAGGGCATTGTCACAGTGGGTGGAGAATCACTTAATAAATGAGAGAACAATGAATTCCCATCCTGGAGAGCTCTGCCACATTTTCTAAAGGAGCAGCAACAGTCCCCCAAGTGCAGGGGCAGTAACAGGTGAGGGAGGATGATCCAATGATGGGTCCTGGGTATTGATGACTAGCCTTATGAGTCTTTGCTCTTGAAATTGAAACTTAGCCTCTTATCATGGGGTGCCTAAAGGCTGTCTCCTGAGAGCCTCCTTGTTGCTCAAATGTGGCCTTTCTCTAAGCCAAACTCAGCATATGAATGCATTACCTTCCTCCCAGTGTGGGACATGACTCCCAGGAATGAACCCTCCTGGCACTGAGGGATTGCTACCAAGCACCAACTGGCAATGTGACTGGAAAAAGACCTTGAATAAAAGGGGGAAAGGTAAAGACAAATGAGTTTATATGGCTGAGACTTCAAAATGAGTTGGAAGGTCATCCCAGAGATAACACACACACCTCAGTAAGATCTCATAAAATTCCAAAGTGGATATCACCCCAAATAGCGGGATTCCTGAGGCCCCTGGAGACACCCAGGTCCTATGTCTGGGTGGATAGCTCCAGAGTTTGGTGCCTTGCCAATAGGCCCTACTTTGGAGTTTGTGCTCCTGCGAGTGACAGAGTTGGACTCAGCTATGTCTTCCCTGCACATGGCTCATCTGTCCTTCATATTCAAACCAATAATTGGTGCTGGAGTTTGTAGGTATACATCCACAGATGTGAGTCTTTGGGCTGTCCATGTGCCAGCTGTGCCTGGAACCTCAGTGGAGCATCAACTCCTGCTGTACAGCTCATTAGACTCACCCAGGACAACTGGGGGGGGGGAGATGATGATGGGCAACAGCCACACCAAGGAATGGAGAGAGTCTTCAGCTGCAGGCAGGATAATCCCATCCATCTTCCCCACAGGATATAAGCTCCCTCTCAATTGGAAGTGGAATGGACATCACCATCTCAGACTCCTCAGGACAGGGGGAAGATCTATAGACTAGAATGGACTTACTGGTATTCTACTATAGACATATTGTGATTTAAGCAATGGAAGAAATTATAACATTGATGTGGATCCAGTGGCCACTGGAGGCTCTGGAGGCAGGGAGAGGGAAAAGAAGTTGTAATTAAGGGGCTTTTTCAGGAATCGGGAATTTTCCTGAGTGACATTGCAATGACAGATATAGGCCATTTTATATCACCATATAACATGCAGAATTGTGTGGGATAGAGTGTGGTCTACAATGTGAACTATGCTCCATGTTTAATGGCAAAGCCTCAGGATGTGCTTATCAATTGCAATTAATGTGCCACACTAGTGAGGGATGTTAATGTGGAAGGTTGTGGGAGGTGTTGGAGGTGGGGTTTATGGGAATCCCCATATTTTTGTGTAACACTTATGTAATCTAAGTATCCTTTAAATTTTTTTTTAATTACAAAAAAGAAAGAGAAAAAAAATGCCAACTAAGAATTCTTTATCAAAGAGAACTATCCTTCAGAAATGAAGGTAAATTTAAAGCCTTACAGACAAAAACTGAGTACGTTACCAAGAGACCAAATCTACAAGACATATTACAGCGTGATGGGAAATTACAAGGGAGAGAGCCCTTGTGAAGAGTAATTTATGAAGAACATAAGTATGTGAATATTCTCACTGTCCTGATTTTGTGATAATCAAGGTAGGCTAAACGTTTGCTATATTAGAAACCATGCATATGTCCCCAGACTTAGTTTTTCTCCCTAGGTCTGGTTTATAGAATGCTGTGATAAACCAAACCGGATTTATTTTATAACCATCATGTATGGGAAATGACTGTAATTCTAGGTATCTTTGGTCAACCTCAAGAGATATAGAAGGGGGGAGGTATTGGCTCAAATGGTTGGGTATCCATCTCCCATATGGAGGGACATAGGTTTGATCCCCAGGACCTCCTGGTAAAAATTTAAAAAGAAAAATATAGAAGGCATGTAATCTGCCAGGCCCCATGTGTGGGTGTATCATCAGGCCCTGCAAGCAAGTGAGACCCCCAGGCTCCATGTGCGGATGCACCGTCAGACCCTCCCGAGCCATGCAGCAAGATGATGGCATAACTGGAGAGTCACATAAGGGAGAGCCAAGATAACACATGCCAAAAAACCAGGAACTAAGTTGGCACAGGTGGTAGGACACCTCTTTCCCACATCGGAGGTTCTAAGGATCAAATCCCAGTGAAGACAGGACAAGGATGAGAAGAGAGGACAAGAAACTGACACAGAGAATTACCCAGCCAATGGACACAAAAAAAGTAAAAATGGAGGGGGGGTAAAAATGGATAAAAGTAAATAAATAAAAAAAATAAAAGGGTGGGTTAGGGAAAAATACAGCAAATGTAAGATACGGACTATAGTTAGTACTGTGGTAATATTTTGACGATATTCTTTCAAAATTTCTAACAAATGTTTCACAACAATGTAAGGTATTGGTGGTGAGGTTATGTATGGGAGCCCTGTGTGATGTTAAGCATGTTTGTTTTGTAAGTTCACACCTTTCACTATACACTTATTGTTTATGTATGTTTATGTATGAATGATATACTTCAATAAAATAAAAAAAGAAAAAATAAATTAACATATAACATGGCACTCCCACTTCTATGAATACATCTTATATAACTGATCAATACTCAAACAAATATTTGCATACTCATGTTCATAGCAGTATTATTCACAATTGTTAAAAGATGGAAGCAACCAAAATGTCCATCATTAGATAAATGAATAAATAATATGTGGTATATACATGTGATAGAATATTATTCAACCATGAAAAGAAATGAAGTTCTGACACAGGCTACTGCATACATGATCTTGAAGACATCATGTTTAGTAAATTAGTCAAGACCTAAAAGGAAAATATTGTGAGATCTTACTGACATTTCATAATTGAAATATTTAATTCCATATTCATTACAGATTTCACAGCTAGAGGCTGTAAATAGTACAAATATGAATAAGCAAACTTCTCTGAAGGAGTTTACAGTCTTCTTGGGGAGTGGTAAATATACACACACAAGCACAAACACATGTGAATGTTTTTAAAAGCTTCATAAATTTATCTTTGATTAGTTTCCATATATATTTCAAATGTAATGGCCAAAAGCATTTCTTTGATTTCTGCTCAATGATTCATGCACAGTAAAGACAGTACTGAGAGATACACTCATTCCAGTGATCATATTGTAGTATCTGGGAGAGTTCATTGATGTAAGTTTACGTTAAAGAATGATTTTTCATTCTTGCAATTCTCTCTTCTTGGGAAAATTCACATTTTAATATGATAGATTCATTATTAACAAAGGTTTTCTGCCTGATTTGAAGACATGACATCTCTATATACACCTACAAATTGTTTCAGGAATTATTCTGCTGCTAGACCTTCATTTATTTACACACATACAGACACATTTATTTAAGACTTTGAAGTTAGAGAGTCACACAATAGATATTCAGATATTACTCTCTGCAACTTTTAATGGAAATTATCTATACAATTAAGAACAGATCAGTTTCCCATGTAAATGAAAATGAAAACCATGTCTTATCACAGATAATTGGTAAAACCATTAACTCTTATAACAGTATAAACTCATTATTAATATTATCCAATGGCTTCTTTAGTGCTTGCAGCCAAATGAAATGACTCAGTGTTTTAGAGGAGCTTATACTTTCCTATGTTAATTTTATACTCCTTCTTGCTTGATCTTAGACTATCAGCTACCATTTATTGTGTTAGTAAACTAAGGAGTCCTCATATTTTAATATTTTAATCTTCTGCTTTCATTCTCCTAATAGCTGAGAAAGCAGAATGTCTCACTATAACTGCATCAATTTAATATTTTTCACAGGTTGCAGTGTGAAATGTGCTTACATATGTTGGTAAGGCATCTATTTCAGGCATTACTGAGATACCTTTTAAATTCCATATGTTTATACTCTGAATGTTGATGTGCCTAAATTACCCCCTTGTACAGTGATTGAGTGTTCAAACATTAAAACAGTGTAATTCATCTCCCAGTTTGTGTTATGAAATTTGATGTTACTGTAATTTTCTTTCCCAATTACTGGAGTAATTGAATGCTAAAGTCATGCATGTTTGTTTTAACTGTAACATACATAAGTTTTTTCAGGACATAGTTTTCTATGTATCATTCTCAGGGGAACAGTTTTCACATCTTTATGGCTGCCAAGGCAAAGTATTAGAAATGTGTTGGCTTTTGTAAAGGGGATTTATTTGGGGTTAAATGTTACGGTTTCAAGGCTGTGAAATTTCCAATTCACGTACCATCAGAGGTATTTTCTCACCAAACTCAGCTGCATTGTGGTAAGTCAAGATGGCCACTGATATCTGCAGAGGTCTCTACCTTCCCCTCCAGAACCTAATGTCATCTCACAGAGCCCAGCTGTGGGAAAGTAGGCATAGATTTTGTCTCTTCCTGAGCCTCCTGTATCAGCCTCAGCTGCTACACTTTCTTCAAGCTATCAAGCATATTGCTCATCTTTTCCTGGGCCTCAGCTCTTTGATCCTCTTTGGGGCTTTGAACTTAAGGGGTTCTCTATTCAACTCTCACATGGCAGGATCAAAAATGTCATCTTCATTAATCTCTGTCTGTCTGTCTGTCTCTCATAATATGTGTCCATTTGTATAAAACACTGCAAGAGAGGGCAAAGATTCAACATAAATTACACTCCATTGATTTAGACCAATCAAAAGCCCAAAAGTGGCCTTATCAAGCAATCTAATCAAAGAGCCCTCATCTAAATTTAATGGGATCAAATGGTATCACATTGACAGGAATGGACTAATTCAAACACTTAATCTCACTGTTTTGGTATTCATAAAACAATTTCAAATTGCCACACTTTCTTTCATATGTTTATGCTTTGATTTTGATATGTCTAAATGACCTATTTATATGGTGATTCAGTGTTCAATCAAAAAGGGATAATTCATCTCCCAATTACTATATGTTATGCCATTTGATGTTACTATGCTATTTTTCCCAATAACTGGAAGTCATCCAGGTTTGTTTTAATTGTCACATGCATAGATTACTCCAGGACATATATGTAAGTTCTTCAAGGGAACATTTTTCACATCTTTGTTCCTCAAAGTATAGATTAGTTGATTTAGCTTTGGAATGACAATGGTACAGAATACAGAGAGGCCACCTGTGCCTAAGCCAGGCATTCAAATTTTGAAGGAATAAGTATAACTTTCCATATTTGCAGAAGATATAAGTCTATATACAGGTTATCCTGAAATATCCACAGCAAAGCTCTTAGAGTTAATAAATAAATTCAGCAAAGTGATGGGGTACAAATCAACACCCCAAAATCAGTAGTGTTTTTATAAAATGGCATCAGAAAAAGAAATCCAGAAAAAAATTCTGTTCACAATAGCATATAAAAATATCATATTTGGAATAAATCTAACCAAGGATGTAAAAGACTTGTACACAGAAAATTACAACAAGCAATCTTAATCAAATTCTAACAACAATTTTGCAGAAATAGAAAAGATTACCATTAAATTTATGAAGGGTAAGGGGACCCATATAGATAAAGTCATTTTGAAAAAGAGGAGTAAAGTTGGATGACTCTCACTTCCTGATATGAAAATTTATTATAAAGCCACAGTAATGAAGACAGCATGGTACTGGCAGAAAGACTGACATAGAGAAAAATGGAGTAGAATTGAGAGCTTAGAAATCAGGTTTTAGATTTATGGCCAACTGCTTTTTAACATGGGGACTTCAACAAATGGTGATGGGAAAAAATGTTTTTCCATTTGCAAAAATCTATAAGAAGAAAAAGGAGGAGGTGGACCCCAATCTCATACCTTATATAAAAATCAACTCAAAATGTATGAAAGACCTAAATATAAGAGCTAAAACTATCAAATTCCTAGAAGAAGACATAATTAAGCATCTTGAGGACCATGTGTTAGTCAATAATTTCTTAGACTTTATGCCCAAACACAAGCAAAAAAGAAAAAGTAGATAAATGGAACTTCATTAAAATAAAAATATTGTGCCTCAAAGCTCATTATCAGGGAAGTGAAAACACAACCCACTCAGTCAGAGAAAGTATTTGGAAACCACATACCCTATAAACCTTTAATGTCCAGAATATATAAAGAAATCCTAAATAAAGAGGAAAGAGAAAATCCAATTTAGAAATGGGGAAAACTTTAAATAGATATTTCTCCAAAGAGGATATACAAATGGCTAGAAGGCAAATGAAAAGAAGCTGAATATTATTTGCCATCAGAGAAATGCAAATCAAAACCACAGTGAGATAACACCTCACACCCATTAAAATGCTTGCTATTTTTAAAATTGGAAAGTTACCAGTGCTGGCAAAGATGCATAGAAAAACAATCATTCTTTCATTGCTGGTGAGAAGGGAAAATGGTGCACCTATTGTGGAAGACGGTTTGACTATTCCTCAGAAAGGTAAGTTAGAACTACCATACAACCCGGCAATCCAACTACTCAGTATATGCCCCAAAGAATTGAAAACAGGGACTCAGATATTTGCACACTAATGTTCATAACAACATTATTCACAATTTCTATAAGATGGAAGCAAACCAAGTGTCCATCAACTGATGAGTGGATAAATAAATTGTGTTATGTACATACAATGGAATATTATTCAGCTATAAAAGGAATGAAGTCCTGATACATGCAACAGCATGGATGAACCTTGAAAACATGATGTTTAATGAAATAAGCCAGATACAAAAGGACAAATTTTTTATTGTAGTTCTGATTTGAAACTAGTAGAATAAGCAAAGTCATAGAGTCAGAATCTAGAATATAAGTTATCAGGAAGTGGGTTGGGGGTAAGGAACGGAGAATTAATGCTTAAATGTGTACATAATTTCTATTTGGTTTGGCTGTTAAGTTTTGGAAGTGTATATGAAAAATGCAAAGATAGTTATGAACTCCAAAAAATATAAAGAAGAATTACTTAAAACTGGCTACAGGAACAGATGTTCCAGGATCTCAAAATCTAGTCTACCAGTAGTGATTCTTAATTTAGATTCTTTCTCATTCCTATTGCTGCATTTATCCTCTGTGTATGAGAAACACAGTTGGGTTTATCATAATTCTGAAATTTTCTCTAAGTCAAGAAATCCCCAAGATATGATCTTATATCACATCAACATACATCCATTTCTTACTGCCTAATTGGTTTGCTTCATTTGTTTTTATTCTAAAAAGAATTTATTTGAAGGCATCTTTACAGGGGAAAGTTACTTTAATTTCAGATGAAATTCACTCTTTTCTGATAAGGCGTGCTTGTCCTATGACTCCACCAGATCCGTCCCATAAGGGAAAGTAATCAGTTAATTCTCAAGTGTGAGTTTGTGACCTTCTACAATAATCTTCAGGAATTTTCAGATTATAATCAGTTATGCAAAGAGAATCTGTGTATCTGTACTAGAAAAAGCAAATGTTTGATATTAGAGTGTGGTTTAAATATATATTCAAAATTCCTCTAAAACAAAGATAAGTAAATAAATTTTCAGAGACATAACACTGACAATAATGTGAACATCATGTTGTCTTATATAGAAATTAAGCTCTTTGAAGCAAAAGCATCTTGCATTTTGCTTTCCTGATTATGATCTTTTGAGTTGTTTTTTCTGGGCTAAAGAAAAAATGCTACTTCAAAAGTATTTCTAAATTTCCATCTCTGACTATAATCAATATATTTGCAGCATTCCAGGATCCTTTTAAAGGCTTCTACCATTCACAAAATGGTTTCAAACAGTTAAGGGAAAGTTCAGTCAAGTTGGACCCCTGCATTATAATTTTAATTGTTCTTTCAAATTATCAAAAGTAATATTTCTGTGGCAAAGGAAGAAGTAAGCACTAGGAATAAGAATGCATTCACTTATGCCTGAAAATATCAGACCAACAATTATTTCAACAATAAGAGCAAAATACATGTCAACATGCATGAAATTCCACTATCCTACCCCCTTATCCCAAAAAGTAGAATCCAAATGATCAGAACTATTAGTATTCCATTTTTCTCTCTCGTAATGGTTAATATAAAATAATGGTATATTTAAATCTCAAGTAAATAGCTGTTCACTGTTCATATCTCAAGTTAATTATGTTTCTCTCATCCATGAATTCATTGATTTTCTCTAAGGAATGTGATCAAATCTTCATAGCTATTAAAAGTGATACCAGGATTCCAACCAAAACTTCCTGGTTACAGGGTTCCTTTTGTTATGGACTTATGTACATAGAATGAAAAAACAGGCTGATCTTTTGACTTTGCTAACTATATTATCAGAACTCCAGAAAATGCCATAGGAAGTAGCTATGGTCTTCATTTTATCAATAGCAGAATAAGAGAGAAAAAAACTATGTAAGAAATATTAGAAAATTATTTTCCACTGGTTTTGAAAAAAATATTCAATTCATAAATACATGTAGGATTTGTAATCTTTGAGTCTGAGTGATCAATATTGCAGACATAAGATGAAAGGGGAGGAGGA
>JAKSZT010029587.1:191938-208584 GCA_026826555.1 Tolypeutes matacus | reverse complement strand
GTGGAGAAAGAAGAGAAGGAAGAAGGAGGAATAGTAGTAGTGATTGTAGAAGAAGAATATAAAAATAAATGAATAAGATAACTTATACCTACAATGATTCAGATGTCCATTTCATTTTCAAGCTAGACTACTAGAACCCCAAATATATATTGTAAAAGCATGTGTAGAATTATCAGGAAAGGGGTTATTTGAGGTCACAGCAATGAATAAGATTTAAAAATAAATATATAATTTCCCATTATACTTAAGATTTAAAATCTGCAAAGAACATTTAGTCAGTCCTAACAATTGTAAAATCATATTTTCTAAAAAATCATAAGTTTTCATGGGCCAAACAGTAATTTGAGTTTGGAAACATCCAAGAAATCAGCTACCAAGAACAGACAATTCTCTCAAAGAGGAGATGGGGGAAATGAACTATTTCACATTTAAGAGTGGGTGGGAGAAATATGTATCCTCTGTGAAAGCAGGTAGAAATAATAAAGATAAATTTCACAGAAACTGTGAAAACTGTTTCACAGAAACTCTTCTAGAAACTGCACATTTTCATATGGCTTGTGTTCTTCCTCAGTGCAATAAGTAATAAATACAAATTGTTCTACCACAGCTGTTCTTGGTGGTCTTTGACCAAAAACATTGGTAATTACTACATTAAAAGATCTACCAGAGAGGATTTACAACATGCATGGTAACATGAGAATTTTCACCAGATGCCTGTGGTGTTTAATAACAGAAATAGAACTTTTATAAAGCACACAGACAATAAAAGAAACAAAAATATTGTCAATAGAATCATCAGTAGACTTCTTGCAATGGAGGAAAAAAAATCAATGAACTTGATGATAAGCCAATGGGAATAAAACAAAATTTGGAGAGAAAAAAAGAAACATTAAAGAAAAAACAAAGGATGGTGTATTAGTCAGCCAAAAGGGGTGCTGATGCAAAATACCAGAAACCTGTTGGATTTTATAAAAGGTATTTATTTGGGATAGAAGCTTACATTTACCAGGCCATAAAGTGTAAGTTACATCTCTCACCAAAGTCTGTTGCCACATGTTGGAGCAAGATGGCTGCCAATGTCAAGAATTCAGGCTTCCTGGCTTTCTCTCTTCCCAGGGCTTGTTTCTCTCTGGGCTTAGCTGCACTGCTTTCTCCACAAAGCCAGCTGTAGACTATGAGGTCACTTGTTCTGTCTCTCTCCCAGGACTCAATTCTCTCCAGGCTCAGCTGCTCTGCTCCTGTGTGTGCTTACTTCCCAGGGCTCCATCATTAAAACTCCAACTTACTCCTCTACTCTGCCATGCAGTTTCCTACTGATGTGGCCCAATAAAAGCCTTAATCATTATTTAATCAAGTAAAAGTAAAACCTCTTAATCCAATACACACTAATATGCCAAACATAATCCAATAATTCTTTTTGGAATTCATCAATAATATCAAACTAATGCAGAGGTGTAAAAATTATTCAAGAATTGTGGGAAAATATCAAACAGTACAATATGCACATATTTAGAGCACTACAACAAAAATAGTGCATAGGAAGACATATTTAAGAAGGCAATAACCAAAACTCTTCTAAAAATAAGGGAAGGTATCAAAGTGATAGTTTGTTTTTTTTTTTTTTTCATAATTAAAAATATGTATTTATCCAGGGATCTCAGAGACAAAATTGACAATAGGGAGACTGTTCAGAAGATATTTCTAAAATCTAAATTTTGCAAAACATTCATATCTAAAATATATGGTAACTCATGCAAATCAGCAAGGAAAAGATTACCCAATAGAAAAAGAAAAGGAGAAAGGAAAAGTATAGTCAATTTACAGATCTGGGAATCCAAACAATTAATAAATGCATTAAATTTTAGAACCATTTCATTACTCCAAAAAGAAAGACTCCATACCCCTTAGTTTTCTTTCCTCAGACCTACAAAACCACTGATCAAATTTCATCTTTAAAAATTGATTTATATATACATTTTATATAAATGGAATCAAACAATATGTAGTACCTTGTGTCTTGTCTTGTTCATTTAGTATAATGTTTTTTTGTCTGATACTATTTTGTAGTATTAACTTATGCTTGTTTAGATTCAAAGATAAATGGTCTTAAATATGCAATTCTATGCATATTCATATTTCACATAATATATTTATATTTCACATAATATATTTAGTTCATAATAGGACAATCATACAGTATTTGTCCTTTTGTGTCTGGCTTGCTTCACTCAACATAATGTACTCCAGGTTCATCTATATTGTCATATATTTCAGGACTTCTATTCTTCTTACCACTGCATAAGATTCCATTGTGTGTATACTCCAACACAATTTGTTTATCCATTCATCAATTGATGGACACCTGGGTTGTTGCCAGTTTTTGTTACCATGAATAACACTGCTATGAACATCAGTGTGCAGTTGTCTATTCGTGTCACTGTTCTAAGTTCTTCTGAGTATATACTTAGCAATGGTATTGCTGGGTCCAATGGCAAGTCTATATTCAACTTCCTTAGGAACTGCCAAACAGTCCTCCAGTTACTGTACCATTCTACATTCCCACAAACAGTGAATAAGCATTCCTATCTCTCCACATCCTCTTCAACATTTACAGTTTTCAGACTTTCTAATAGCATCCAGTCTAATAGGTGTGAAATGATATCACATTGTAGTTTTGATTTGCATATCCCTAATTGCTAATGCTGTTGAACATTTTTTCATGTCTTTCTTCACCATTTGTGTTTCTTCTTTGGATAGTTGTCTTTTCAAGTCTTTTGCCCATTTTTTAAATTGGGTAGTTTTTTCTTATTGTTAAGTTATATGATCTCCTTATATATCATGGATATTAAACCCTTATCAGATATGTGATTGCCAAATACTTTCTCTCATTGAGCTGGATGCCTTTTTACCCTTTGATAAATTCCTTTGAGTTTAAAAGTGTTCAGTTTTGAAGAGGTCTGATTTATCTATCTTTTATTTTGTTGCTCATGCTTTAGATGTAAGGTTCAATAAACTACCAGCTACCACAAGATCTCAAAGATATTTTCCTACATTTTCTTCTAGGAGTTTTATGGTTGTTGTTTTTATATTTAGGTTCTTGATTCATTTTGAGTTAATTTTTTTATGAAGTGTGAGGTAAAGGTCTTCTTTTCTTTTGAATATTACTATTCAATTCTTCCAGAACCACTTGTTGAATAGACTGTTCAGGCACAGCTGGGAGGGTTTCACTGCCTTGTCAAACATCTCTCATCTGTAGATGTGAAGGTCAATATTTGAGTTCTTGATTTGGGTCAATATGTCCTTATGCCAGTACGATGTTGTTTTTAACAGTATAGCTAAGTAATAAGTTTTGAAGTCAGAAAGTGAGAGTACTCCAACTGCGTCCTTCCTTTTAAAGGCATTTTCGGTTCCTCAGGGTCACGTACCTTCCAAAAATTTTTCATTACTGGCATTATGATTTCTGCGAAAAAGGCTGTTGAGGTTTTATTGGAATTGCATTGAATCTGTGAATCAATTTGGATAGAATTGAAATCTTAACAATGTTTAGTCTTCCAATCCATGTCCTTCCACTTATTTAAGTCTTCTTCGGTTTCTTTTAGCAATGTTTTGTAGTTTTCTGAATACAGGTTCTTTAGGTCCTTGGTTAAGTTTATTCCTAAATATTTGATTGTTTTAGTTGCTATTATAAATGGATTTTTTTCTGATTTCCTCCTCAGATTGCACATCTGTAGCATATAGAAACACTACTGATTATTGCATTTTAATCATGTATCTTGCCAATTTTCTGAACTTGTTTATTAATTCTAGTATATTTGTAGTGGATTTTTTCCAGGTTTTTCTAGTTATAGGATCATGTCATAAATGAATATTGAAAGTTTTTCTTTTTCCTTTTCTATTAGGGTGCCATTTATTTGTCTAGCCTAATTGCTCTAGCTAGAACTTCTAGATCAATATTGAATAATAATGATGACAGTGGGCATCCTGGTTTGTTCCTGATCCCAGTGGGAAAGCTTTCAGTCTTTCACTGTTGAGCACAATGTTAGCTGTTAGTTTTTCATATATGCATTTTATCACATTGATAAAGGTTCCTTATATTCCTATAATTTGTAGTGTTTTTATCAAGAAAGTGTGCTCTATTTTGTCAAATGTCTTTTCTGCATAAATTGAGAGGAAAATGGGATTTTTCTTTTTCAAATGTCAGTGTGATTTATTACACGAATTGACTTTCTTGTGTTGAACCACACTTGCATGCATGATAAAACCTACTTGATCATGGGGTATAATTCTTTTAATGTGCTTTTGGATTCTGTTTGCAAGAATTTTGTTGAGGATTTTTGCATCTATGTTCATTAGAGATATTGGTGTGTAATATTTTTTTGTAGTATCTTAATCTGATTGATATTAGGGTGATGTTTCATAGAATGCATTTGGTAGTATTTGTTCATGTTCAATTTTTTGGAAAAGCTTGAGCAAGATTGGTATTAGGTCATCTTTGAATTCTTGGTAGAATTCTCCTGTGAAGCCATCTGGTTCTGGGCTTTTCGTGGATGGGAAGTTTTTGATGACTATTTCAATCTCTTCACTTGTGATCGATTTGCTGAGGTCTTCTATTTCTTCTAGGGTCAGAGTAGGTGGTTTGTGTGTTTCTAGGAAGTTGTCCATCTTGTCTACATTTCCAAATATTTTGGCATACAATTGTTCATAGTATCCCCTTATAATCTCTCTTATTTCTACAGATTCAGAGATAATGTCCCTCCTCTCATTTCTGATTTTATTATTTTGTGTTTTCTCTTTTCTTTGTGTTTTTCTTTGTCAGTCTAGCTAAGTGTTTGTCAATTTTGTTTATATTCTCAAAGAACCAGCTTTTGATTTTGTTAATTCTCTATGGATTTTTGTTCCTGATTTCATTGATTTCTGCTCTGATCTTTACTATTTCTTTCCTTAGGCTTGGTTTGGGATTAGTTAGGTTTCCTTTTTTATAGTTGTCCCAGGTGTAAAGATAGATAATCAATTTTAGCTCTTTCTTCTTTTATAATATAAGCTTTGAGGGTTATAAATTTCCCTCTCAACACTGCCTTTGCATTGTCCCATAAGTTTTGATATGTTGTGTTCTCATTTTCATTCATCTCAAGATATTTGCTGAATTTTATTGCTATTTCTTCTTTGATCCACTAATTGTGTGTTGTTTAATCTCCTTATATTTATGAATTTTCCTTTTTTCCATCCATTATTGATTTCTAGCTTCATTCTATTATGGTCAGATAAGAGCTATTATATAATTTCAATCTTTTAAAATTTATGTAGACTTATCTTGTTACCCAACATATGGTCTATCTTTAAGAAGGATTCATGATCACTTGGAAAGAACTTTTACCCAGGTATATTGGGGTACACTGCTCTACAGATATCTATTAGGTCTACTTCATTTATAATATTATTCTAGCTCTCTGTTTATTTATCCTCTGTTAGATGTTATATCAAATACTGAGAGTGGCGTTTTGATGTCTCCAATTATTATTGTAGAGACAGCTATATCTCTCTTCAGCTTCGTCAGTGTGTGCCTCATTTATCTTGAGTCAAGAAATTAGGTGCAAAAATATTTAGTGTACTTATTTCTTGTTGAATTGCTCCTTTTATTAGTACATAATGACCTTCTTCAAGCCTCATAACAATTTTGTCCTTTAAAATCTATTTTGTCTGATATTAGTATCACTGTATCTATTTTTGGTTACTATTTGTATGGAATAGCTTTTTCCAAACTTTCACTTTTAACCTGGTTGTGTCTTTACCTCTGAGGTAAGTTTCTTGTAGATGACATATAGTTAGCTCACATTTTTTAAATCCATTTTATCAGTTTATGTCTTTTTATTTGGGAGTTCAAGCAATTAACATTCAATGTTATTACTATAAAAACATTACCTACTTCATCCAATTTAACGTTTGACTTTCTGTTGTCATATCATACTAGTGTGTATATTTTTATCCTTTATTTTACCCTTCCTAATAATATTCATTTCTACACTCTTCTCCAAGTCCTTTGCCCTTGATTTTTCCTTTCAGGCTGTAGTACTCGCTTTATTATCTCTTGTAATTCTGGTCTTTTTGTAACATTCATTCTATCAGTATTGTTTGTCTGTGAAGGCTTTGAACTCTCCTCATTTTTGAATCACAGTTTTGCTGGATACAGAATTCTTCACTGGCAGTTTTTCTTTTTCAATAATTTAAATACATCATATCACACTTTGATCACTCCTCCATGGTTTCTGATGAGAGGTCATCACTTAATCTTACTGTTTGTGATGTTTGTTTTTCTCTTGCTGCACCTAGAAACTTCTCTTTATCTCTGATATTTGTCATTATGAATAGTAGATGTCTCAGTGTAGGCCTATACAGATTTATTCTGTTTGGGGTGTGTTGTCCTTCTTGGATATTGATATTTATTTCTTTCATAAGGGTAGGGAAGTTTTCAATCATTATTTCCTCAAATAGCCTTTCTGCCTCTTTTCCATTTCTTCTCCTTCTGGGACATAGATCATATGTATTTTTTGTGTTTCATGTTTTCATTCAATTCCCTGAGACCCTGTTTCATTTTTTCCATTCTCTCCTCTTTCTGTTCCCCTGTCTTTTCCAGTTGAGATCACCTGTCTTTGAAATTACTAATTCTGTCATCAAGCAATTCAAACCTACTCTTATGTACTTCTAATGTATTTTTTTAAGAGTTTATTTATTTATTCATCCATCCCTCCCTTGCTGCCTGTGCTTGCTGGGTCAGCCAACCACGCCACGTGGGTGGGCCTGCCCTCACCAGGAGGCCCCGGGAACTGAATCTGGGGCCTCCCACATGGCAAACGGGAGCCCCACTGATTGAGCCACAGCCACTAATGTATTTTTCATGTCATCCATTGTCTTTTATTTCCATAAGGTCTGTTACTTTTCTTTGCAGACTTTCAAATTGTTCTATAAGATCACCCAGTGTCCTCTTAATATCCTTTATCTTTTTCATCATATTTTCTCACAATTCTTTAAATTGATTTAGGAGAGTTTATGATTATCACTGATTAATTGTCTTTAATCCTAAACCTCTTCACGATATTTGGTTTGTTCCTTTATTTGGGTCATCTACTCCTGTTTCCTGGTATAACTTGTAATTTTTAGCTGATGTCTAAGCATCTGAATATGTGAATTTCTTTGATGACAATTTCTGTCTCTTGCTTATTATTATATTTTCACAATTTTTCTTTGATAGATTGTTCAACTTATCCTAAATCTTTAAAAGTCTCAGCTTAAGTTATTAAAATCATGCCAAGGACTCACTAATGGGGAGCAGATTTTTTTCCCAGGGGTGGGGTAAAGAGAGCCCTAAAAGCAGTTTTTGTCCATGCAATTTCCAGTCCAGCCAGTAGATGGCGATTGTTGGCACACCTTTCCATGGAGGTGTATCTTTCTTGGTTATCCTTTGTTTAGATCTGGCCAGAGATGCAAAGTGATCTCTGTTGGTTGAATTCACTGAAGAAAAGCCCCTCAACTAAAGCTCCCTTTTCCCTTGTAGCAGTTGACAGGAAAGAAGATTTTGTTCCCCTCTCAGTCAGCTGCAATGAGCCAGGGGTTTTACCCCCATTTAATACCTCAGTGGTGTAGGAGTGGAGCCCTTACTGGCAGCCAGGATGTATAGTAACTCATAGTTTATTGTTTTGGATTCTTCACCTCTATGTTCCTCACCCTCCTGGGAAATGTGAAGCATGGTCCTGTCTGCTTAACCCATGGCAGGTCCCTCAGGCAGCTTTTGGCTCTTTCTCTGTTGCTTTTGTTAGAGAGCTGAGCTTTTCCTCCCTAGTCTGCCACCATCCTCCTACAATCATCTGTACCTGTATTTTAAAAAAGATTTAGTTGGTATTGCCAAAATGACATTGACTTATCATAGAATCTCTATAGAATGGAAAACAAAAATATACAACACTTAATGAACTCCATTTTTAAAATTAATTGTAAAAACATTAAGCAGTGGATTATTTTTTCAGTGCTGATAAGAGTAGTATACTCTTTTGGAGAAACAGTGATACCATAGATCAATGATGAAAAATATAAGCTCTAAGGTCAGATTGTCTGGTTTCAAATATGAACTTGTCCTTTAAGCTGGTGACTGATAATAAACAAGTGTTGTAATCCCTCTGTGCTCCAGTTTCATCATCTGTAAAATTCAGCCATTCAAATACATTTATTGAGGCACTCCTCTAGGTGCTGGGTTACAGTATTGAACATAATTGGAAAAAATCCTGTGCTCATAGAACTTCCAATGTAGTGGAAATCAGTGAGGAAACAAAAGGCATAAGAATATCTATAGTATGTTAGATGGAGTAACTACTACAGAAAACAAATGCTGCAAGGAGTTAATAGCAGTTGTAATATTAAATAAAGTAGTAAAGAATTATCTTATAAGGTAGAAAATGTAAAAAAGAATGGTTCCATCATTTGGGGAAAAGGAAATTAAGGAATAAGAGAAATGGAAAAATTGCAGTTAGCATGAGGACTAATGTGTATAGGAAAGCATAAGGAGGTCTCCGTGGCCGCTCCAAAATAAGCATGAAGATACAATGATAAATGATGAGCTCATAGAAGAAATGAGGAGGGGCAAAATCATTTTGTATCAGGAGGCTCTTGTAATTTTTAAAAAAATTTTATCTTAGTATAATGGGAAGTCCTGTAGGTTTTCTGAAGAAAAATGATATGCTACAACTTACTTATGAATAGTAACTCTCTGAGTCCTACATTGAGATTACTCTCAAGATGGATAAGACAGAAAACAAGGAGCAATCCAGAAGGCTTTAGCTGTAATCTATAGACTGTGATGATAATTCTTTTGGCCAGGTTAGTAGCATAGATTTTAAGAAATTCTCATACTTCAAATATATTCTGTACATAGAATAAATATTGTTTGATGATTGACTGTATATTAGGTGTTTGACATACAGAAAATTCAAGGAAGACTCTTAAATCTTTGCCAGAACAAGAATGATGGCTTTCCATTACCTGGGATTAAATTTTAGATACTGCTAGTACCTAATTGTGACAGAAGCTTTTGGAATCCCAGAATAGATAATGTTCTTGGAGCTAATCCATTCCTGTCTGTGTGGACTCTTTGATTGGATTGAATTTAGTTGGGGCCTTTGATTGGAGTACTTCAGTGAGGTGTGACCCAGGCTATCTCCATCCTCTTGCTGGAATCCTTTATAAATGGGCAAAATATGCAGAGTCATAGAGAGAAAGAGAGATGCCATTTTACCCTGCCATGTGAGAGAGGACTCCAGGATTGCCTAGAGTCACAGAAAGACAGAAAAACTCTGAAAGACTGAGAGAGAGACTGGTGACTGGACATAGTGGAGCAGCTGAAGCAGAAGCATTGAAGCACCCAAGAGGCTAGGTCCATGGAACAACTCAGCCTGAAAGACAGGGCCAGAGGAGAAGGTAAAGATTTATAGGTCTCCAATATGCCCTGCCAAGTGCTTGATTGCCATCAGCTGCAATCTGGTGAGACAGAATCTCTGGCGATGCTTGATTTTGACATCTTCACTCTCTTGAAACTGTACACTTTTATCTTAATAAGTTCCCATTATAAAACTCAATCCATTTCTGATATTTTTGCATTGTCAGCTTTTAGCAAATTAAAACAGTACTTCAGAATTATCTTGTGAACATAAGCTATGTTATTTATGAATTTAAAATTCCTTAAATATTGCATGACATACAATAGGTACTCAGTAAATATATTCAATTTTATACAATTGTAATATAACAACAATCTTTCAAAAACAAAAACTATTTTTTTATATTTTCTTGCCATCTATTCCAGTACTATTTTCTTTATCATTTTTTAAAGAGTTTATTTAAAGAGTTCCTTAGAACTCATTATTTAAAGAGTTCATTAAAATACCAATGAACAAAAGGATTTTATCTTAAAAACACTTCTAAATAAATCTTACATAAAATATGATATATACTAAAAAATTAGTAATGATAGGGACAATATAAATAGTCTAATGTCATATTGTCCAAAGTTTTTATTACTTTTAATAACATCACAAATGCTTTAAAGACTATATTACAAGAGAATAGGTAGTATGAATTTAACTAAAACGTAAACATTTCTAAACATATTCCTGTCTGAAAATTTAGAGAATCTGTTGACCTTTGTTGCCAACAAAAGCAACAGAATACATTTTGTAAATCATAGAAATGTACATAAATGAAAGCAAGGCCAGCACAGTTAAAAAGAAAGATGAGAAAATGTAAATAGTCTATAAATAGAAGAAAAGAAAAATACATGACATGATGATAAGTTAGTCAAAAAATTATATTATTAAAAAATAAATGCTTGTCAGACACCACTAACTAAAAACAAGACAAAGAGGAATTGCAATAAATAGATTCTAGACAAAGGAGAGTTCAAAGCAAAATGTCATAATACAGTAATTTACTTGGATATTATATATGTTAAAATTTTCATATAAATTTAGGGTGTAGAAAAATAATACACATTTTTATATTTGACTACATTAATGAAAAGAGATGAACTATTGAAGAGTGGTTAAACAGCTTACTCCTAAAACTGATGTTGAAATTTATTTTTAAATATTAAAAAATAATTTTGGAAAATAATCAGATATAATTCTACAAAGAAAACATTAACACAAAATAAAAGAATACAAATCACTTGAAAATCAAAAGTATGCCTAATAAACATAAAATTTCTAAGAAAAATAATCAAATATGTGGAAAATGAAGAATACGTTCTTTCTTTTGCAGCAAAAAATTTTTTGATATATATTAATAAAGCATACAATTCATCCAAACTATACAATCAATGGTATTTGGAAGAATCACACAGCTGTGCATTCATTACTTTGATCATTATTAAAGCATTGTCATTATTTCAATAACAATAATAAAAAACAAAAAATTAAGAAAATTCCTCACCTCTCAATCTCTCTAGGTTTCTCCTGCTGTATATAGTTGCTATTTCTGACTATTCTTGTACAATTATTTATTAATAAATATTTATTAATAAATATTATTATTTAAAGATAATTAGAATTACACAAATGTTACACAAAAAATATAGGGATTCCCATATGCCCCGCTCCCCACACCTCACACATCCTCCCACATAAACAGCATCCTTCATTAGTGTGGTACATTAAATGCAACTGATAAACGCATCTTGGGGCAGTGCCACTGCGCAAAGGCTATAGTTCACATTGTAGTTTACACTTTCTCCCACACAATTCTGCAGGCTATGGAAAGATATATAATGGCAGAGATCTGTTGTTGTAGTGACATTCAGGACTATTCCCTGTCCCAATAAAGCCCCTGAATTATACCTGTCTTTCCCTCTCCCTGCCCCCATAGCCTCCAGTGGCCATTTCCTCCACATCAATGCTATAATTTCTACCATTGCTAGAATCACAAAAAGTCTATTGTAGAATATGGGTAAGTCCACTCTAGTCCATAGTTCATTCCTCAATCCTGAGGACTCTGGGATGGTGATGTCCACTCCACCTCAAATTGAGAGAGGGGTTTCAATCCCATACAGCTGATGATGGAACTCTCTTGCTTGCAATTATAGACTCTCTTGTTTCCTTGGTATGGTGGTTGTTAATCATCACCTCCTTGTTAGTTGTCCTGGGTGAGTCCAATGAACTGGAGAGTAGGTGTTGCAACTCTGCTGAGGCTAGGGCCCAACTGGCACATGGAGAGCCCAAAGAAACCAATCTCTTGGACATACACCTACCAACTTCAGCACCAAGATTAGGTTCAAATAGAAGGGCAGATGAGCCATGTGTAGGGAAACATTACTGAGTCCAACTCTGTCACTCTCAGCAGCACAAACTCCAAAGTAGGGTCCACTGGCAAGGCACCAAATTCCAGAGCTATCTGCCCTGACCATAGGGCCTGGCTGTCTCCAGAGCCCTCAGGAGCCACAGTATTTGAGATAGTATCCCCTTTGACAGTCTATGAGATCCTGCTGAGATGTGTATAAGTGTTACCTCTGGGATGACCTCCCGACTCACTTTGAAGTCTCTAGCCATATAAACTCATTCATCTTTACATTTTCCCCGTTTTATTCAGTCTTTTTCCAGTTGTACTGCTAGTTGGTTCTTGGTAGTAATCCCATGGTGCCAGGGAGGCTCATCCCTGGCAGTCATGTCCCATGCTGGGGAAAGATAATGCATTTATATGCTGAGTTTGGCTCAGAAAGAGGCCATATTTGAGCAAGGAGGCTCTTAGGTGTCAACTCTTAGGCACACTACAACACTAAGCTAAGCTTCCATTTCAAGAGCAAAGGCTCACAAGCATAGTCATCAACATCAAGAGCCCATCCATGTACCTGGACCATCCTTTCCCAGTCATTGCCCTTGCACTTGGTGGACAGTTGCTGCTACATTAGAGAATGTGACAGAGCTCTCCAGTATGGAAATTCAATATTCTCTCAGTTTTTGTGTGAATCTCCACCCACTGTGACAATGCCCCATGAACATTTGAACACATTTATATACCTGATATATATGTCCAGGTGAACTTCCTCCCATGTATCCCTCTTCACTGACACCCCTCACCAGTGATCCTCCCCTGCCCCAATTGTAACCCTTCTGTGATCTAAAACTTCTACAAAAATGAAGCCAATAAAATAGCCAAGTACAATTAATAGGAACATGAAATAATAATTTTAAGTTTAAATATAAGGAATAAAATACATAATATTTAAAGAAAACTCAAAACAAAATAAAATTTAAAATTAGGGTATTAAAAAATAAAGAAAAATATTTTTTAAAAAATTTTTGATAATTGCCTCTCATCACTTAATATCTGTTGTCCTGTATGTACAGTGATATGTTCTTCCATTTATTCCCCAGTGTCTTACTTTCTTTCATTTTGTTTTCAAAGAAGTTTTAGGTCACAGTAATGTTACAAACAGAATGCAAGGGACTCCCTTATACCCAACATCTTCCCCTTTTTCCCCCTTCCCATATTAACATCTTTTTATATGTGGATTGTACATTTGTTACAAATGTTATAAAAATATTGGAACATAACTACTAACCATGGTCAATGTTTTACATTATGGTTTACATTTTAGACTGTGCATTTTAATAAATTTTGATATTTAACATGGCCTGTGTCCATAATTGCAAGATCATTGTTGCCTGCTAAATACCCCCTGTTCCATCTATTCTATTCCTCCCTTCCCCTCCTCTTGGGGGCCATGCGACCCCCTGGCTTCACTCCTTGGATGACAAGATTCATAGTTACTTGTAACAACACTGAGGTCTTGACACACTAGTTTGTCTTCCCCTATTAGGAACTGCCCATTCTCTTGAGAGAATCCCGACCCTCTGTTTGAGAACACATTTGTCCTCCCCAGGACAGGAGTACAACTTCTTCCTGCTCATTATATGGGTCTCCCTCCACTGATACAGCACATTATGACTAAGTGATCACCCGCACACTCCCTAGAAGCCTGTCCAGGTTTTGCCTGTCCCCCATCTAACACCCTAAACCAGTAACCATTCCTTACCATATTGCCATAATTGTATTCCCAATTTTGTACTTTCCACCACATACCTGTCAATCCCCAATGTTCACCTGGTCCCTCCTCCAACCCTCCCCACAGTTCCATGGACCAGCCAACCCACCCTTCTCAATCTACCCACCCATGAAACCTGCTCCACCCAACCTAATAATATCACTACCCTCCTGTCATATCCCTTCAATGCCCAACTACAAAATTCCACCTTATCAAATATTATGCCCATATGGGATTGGCTCACAACTTTCTTCTCCCTTTCTATTTCCTGTCAACCAATCTTCCAGACAATAGCTCTCTGAGTCTGGTCAATTTGCTTATTCATGTCAGTGAGGTCATGTAATATTTGTCCTTCAACACTTGGCTTGCTTCACTCAACACAAGGTCCTCAAGATTTATCCATGTTATCCTGGTTGTTAGCACTGTATTCCTTCTTACTGTTGCATAATATTCCATTGTATGTATGTACCACATTTTGTTTATCCATTCCTCTGTTCTTGGGCATTTTTGTTGATTACAACTTTTGGGTAATAGTGAATAATGCCACTATGAACATTGGTGTGCATATATCTGTTCATGTCTTTACTTTCAATTCTTCTGGGTATATACCCAGCAGTGGAATTGCTGGATCTTATGGCAGTTCAATAGTTAGTTTTTTGAGGAACTGCCAAACTCAGTGGCTTTTAGGATAATCAAAATATTGTGTAAAAAAAATATTGTCACAAAAAAATTTAGAATTATTTCATTACTCCAAAAAGAAAAATGCCACACATTTTAGCATGTCTTCTTTAGCCCTCATAACAAGTAATTAAATGTCATTTTTATAAATTGATTTATATTTATATTTAATATAAATGGAATCATACAATATGTTACGCAAATATATTTCATAGTAGTGCAATCATACAGTATTAGTCCTTTTGTGTTTGGCTTGCTTCATTCAACATAATGCCCTCCAGGTTCATCCATGTTGGCATATGCTTTATGATTTCGTTTCGTTTTACTACTGAATAATATTCCATCATGTGACTACACCACAGTTTTTTAATTCATTCATAAGTTGAAGGACACCCAGGGTGTTTCCAAATTTTGGCAATCTTGAATAACAGTGCTATGAACATAGGTGTGCAGATGTCTATTCATGTCACTCCTTTCAGTTCTTATGGGTATATACCCAGTAATGTTATTGCAGAGTCCCATGGCAAATCTATATTCAAATTATTTAGGAACTCTCAAACAGTCCTTCACACTGGCTGTGCTATTCTGCATTCCCTCCCACAGTTTATAAGTGTTCCTATTTCTCCATATCCTCTCCCAAACTTGTAGTTCTCTGTCTTTTAAATAGTGACCATTCTGTTAGGTGTGAAATGTTATCTCATTGTAGTTTTGATTTGCACCTCCCTAATCATTAGTGATGTTGAACATTTTTTTTCATGTCTTTTTTTGCCATTTGTATTTCTTCTTTGGATAAATGTCTATTCAAGACTTTTGTCAATTTTTTAAATTGGATCATTTCTCTTTTTATTGTTGAGTTATAGCATCTATTTATATATCATGGATAATAAATCTTTATTGGATATGTAATTTCCAAATATTTTCTCCCATTGAGTTGGCTGGTTTTTCACCATTTGGCAAAGTCTTGTGGGGTGCAAGAGTGTTTAATTTTGAGGAGGTCCCTTTTCTTTTATTGTGAATGCTTTGGGTGTAAAGTCCAAGAAACAACCACCCACTACGAGGTCTTTAAGATGTTTCTCTATATTTTCTTGTGGTAGTTTTATGAGCCTGGCTTTTACAGTTAGGTCTTTGATCCAGTTTAAATTGATTCTTGTATATGGAGTGAAGTAGGGGTCCTCTTTCATTCTTTTAATGATAGATATCCAGTTCTCCAAGTATCATTTGTTGATGCTATTAACACGGACTTGGTAGGTTTGTCAAAAACTAGTTGGCCATAAAAGTGAGGGTTATGGACTCTCAATTCCATTCCACTGATGGATGTGTCTATCTTTATGCCAGTACCATGCTGGTTTTTTGTTTTGTTTTGCTTTTTTTGTGGTTTATTTTTTGCACTTACTTTTTTCCCACTTTTTTAAAAAAAGATACTTCAATTACATAAGAGTTATAAAGAATATATAGGGGATTCCCATATGTCCCTCTGCCCACACTTCCCATATTTTCCCACATTAGCAACACCTTTCATCAGTGTGGTACATTCATTGCAATTGATAAACACATTATGGAGCACTGGCATTAAGCATGGATTATAGTTTACATTGTAGTTAACACTCTTACCCATTCAACTTTGTAGGTTATGGCAGGATATAAAATGGCCTGTATCTGTCATTGTAATGTCATTCAGATGATTCCCATGTCCCAAAATTGCCCCTCCCATTACACCTGTTTTTCCTTCTCCCTAACCGGAGAACATCCATGGTTCATTGCCTCCTTAACAATGGTGTTTCTTCCATTGCTAAACTCACGCGTAGTCTATAGTAGAATACTTGAAAGTTTATTTTAGTCTATAGGTTATTTCCCAATTCTGAGGAGTCTGGGATGGTGATTCCCACTCCACCATTAGTTGAGGGGGACTTCAATCCCATACATGTGATAAATGAAACACTCTTGCTTGCAGATGTAGGCACTCTTGGTTCCTTGGTATGCTGTTTGTCCATCATCTCCTCCTTATTAGTTGTCCTGGGTGAGTCCATTGAACTGCAGAGTAGGTGTTGCAGCTCCGTTGAGATTCAGGGCTCAACTGGCACATGGATAGCTCAAAAATTTAAGTCTCTTGGATGCACACCTACCAACTCTTACACTAATTATAGGTTTGAATGGAAGGACAGAAGAGTCGTACATAGAGAAACCACTGCTGAGTCTAACTCAGTCACATTGGGGAGCATAAATACCAGATTAAGGCCCATTGGGAAGGAGACAAATTCTTGAGCTGTCTGCCCTGACTTTAGTGTCTGGATATTTTGATATCCATGAGGAACTTTTCTATTTGGGGTTTTATCTACTTTGGCTGTCAATGAGATCCTGTTGAGATGTGCATAAGCGCTACTCTGGGATG
>JAKSZT010029587.1:86651-191538 GCA_026826555.1 Tolypeutes matacus | reverse complement strand
GCTCCCAACTCACTTTGAATTTCCTTAGCCATACAAACTCATTTGTCTTTAGGTTTTTCCCCTTTTAGTCAAGGTGTTTGCTTTTCTGTTTCTTTTTTTTTTTTCCAGATGCATTGCTTGTTGGTACTTGGTAGCAATCCCTTGGAGCCAAGAAGGCTCATCCCTGGGAGTCATGTCCCACACTGGGGGAATGTTGTTGCTTTTATATGCTGAGTTTGGCTTAGAGAGAGGCCACATTTGAGCAAAAAGAGGACACCACATATATAACTCTTGGGCACACTATGTCACTAGGCTAAGTTTCTATTTCAAGAGCAAAGGCTCATAAACAGCCATCAATATCAAGGGTCCTCCAATGGACCATTCTCCTTCACAAGTCATTGTTCCTTTACTTGGGGCATTCTTGTTGTTCCATTACAGAATGTGGCAAAGCTCCCCCACATGGGAATTTGATAATTTGTGGTTATTGTGTGAATCTCCTCCCACTGTGACAATGCCCCACCATGCTGTTTTGACCGCTGTAGCTTTGTAATATGATTCACACACAGGCAGTGAAATTCCTCCTGCATTGCTCTTCATTTTAAGAATGCTTTTGGATATTTAGTTGCACTTTCTCTTCCAAACGAATTTAGCAATTGACTTTTTTATTTCTATAAATAGTCTGTTGGAATACTTTTTTAACATTTATTTCTCTCAATCCACCTTGAATTTTGAATCTTCCATCTGGGATCATTTTCTTTGTTCTTGAAGAATATGCTTTCACATTTCTTTTCTTTTTTTTTTTCTTTTTTAAGATTTATTTATTTTAATTAATTAATTTATTTATTTATTTATTTATTTATCCTCCCTCCCACAGATATTTCTCTTGTCTGTCTGCACATTGTTTACTTGCCTTCTCCAGGAGGCACCCAGAACTGAATCTGTGACCTCTCACATGGGAGGTGAGTGTCCAGCCTGTTGGAAGTTTGGTTGGTATTGTATTGAATCCATAAATATTTGGGTAGGATTGATGTCTTCATGAAATTTAATTTTCCCATCAATGAACACAGAATGTCTTTCCTTTTGTTTAGGTTTCCATTGATTTCTTTTTAAATTGTTTTGTTGCTTTCTGCATATAGGTCCTTTACTTCTTTGGTTAAATTACTTCCTAGGTAATTGAGTCTTTTTGTTGTGATTGTAAATGGATTTTTCTCCCTGGTTTCCTTCTTAGATTATTCAATACTAGTGTACAAAAACATTACTAATTTTTGCATTTTGATCTTTTATCCTGCCACTTTGCTGAACTCATTTATTAGTTCAAGTAGCTTTGTTGTAGACATTTGAGAATTTTTAAAATATAGGATCATTTCATTGACAAATAGTGAGAGTTTTACTTCCTCATTTCTTATTTGGATGCCCATTTTTTCCCTATTTGCTCTAGCTAGAACTTCTAGTACAATGTTCAATAACAATGGTGACATTGGACATCCTTGCCTTGTTCCCAATCTTTGAGGTAAAACTTTCAACCTGTCAACCACATCCTATTGGCTGCGGGTTTTTCATTCTATTCCTATCTTTTGAAATGGTTTATCAAGAAAGGATACTGTTTTTTGTCAAATGCCTTTTCTGCATCAATTGAGATGATTGTTAATTATTATTTCCCTTCATTTTGTTAAAATGATGTATTACATTGATTGATTTTCTTATGTTGAACCAGCCTTACATACCAGAAATAAATCTTAATTGGTCATGGTATATAAGTCTTTTGATATACTGTTGGATTTGATTTGCAAGTATTTTGTCGAGAATTTTGTGTCTATGTTCATTAGAATGATTTGTCTGTAATTTTCTTTTCTTGTAGTGTCTTTATCTGGCTTTGGCAATAAGATGATGTTGGATTCATGAAATGTGTTAAGTAATTATCCCTCCTCCTCAATTTTTTTAGAAGATTTAAAAAGGATTGGTGTTAATTCTTTTTGAAATGCTTGGTAGAATTTACCTGTGAAGTCATCTGGTCCTGGACTTTTCTTTGTTGGGAGATTTTTGATGACTGATTCTATCTCTTTAAATGTGATTGGTTTCTTAAGTTCTTGTATTTCTTGTAGTGTCAGTGTAGGTTATTTGTGCATTTCTAAGAATTTTCCCATTTCATCTAAGTTGTCTAATTTGTTGGCACACAGTTTCTCATAATATGTTTACTTGCCTTTTTTACTTGCCTTCTCCAGGATCCCTTTTTATTTCTCTGGTGTCAGTTGTAACTTCCAACTTTTCATTTTTGATTGTTTTAATTTACATCTTCTCTCTTTTTTTGCTTTGTTAGTTTAGCTATGGACTTGTTGATTTTAATGATCTCAAAGAACTAGCTTTTGGTTTTATTGATGTTTCTCTATTTTTTTTTTTTTTTTTTTTTGCTGTTGTTGTTGCTGTTGTTCTCAAATTCATTTATTTCTGCTCTAATCTTTATTATGTCTTTCTATCTGCTTGCTTTGGGATTGGTTTGCTGTTCTTTTTCTAGTTTCTCTAGATATTCAGTTAAATATTTGAGTTTAGCTATTTCTTCTTTTTAAAAATAGGCATTTAGGGCTATAATTTCCCTCTCAAGATTGCTTTTGATGTATCCCATAAGTGTTGATAAATTGTGCTCTTGTTTTAATTTGTCTAAATATATTTAATGATTTTTACTTGCAATTTTTTCTTTGACTCACTGATTATTTAAGACTGTATTGTTTAGCCTTCACTCATTTGCAAATTTATTGCTTTCCTGTATGTGATTGATTTCCAGCTTAATTCTATTATGACCTGAGATGGTGCTTTGTGTAATTTCAAACTTTTTATATTTATTGAGAGCTCCAATGTGCCCTAACATGTGTTTCATCCTGGAGAAAGATCCATAGGCACTTGAGAAGAATATATAAACTGCTGACTTTGTACACAACATTCTGTATGTATCTGTTGGGTCTAACTCATTTACCTTATTGTTCAATTTCTCTGTCCTTGTTGATCTTGTCTAGTTGTTCTATCTAATGAAGTAAGTGGTGTGTTGAAGTCTCCAGTGATTATTGTAGAGTTGTCTATTTCTCCCTTCAGTTTTGCCAGTTTGTCTTGTGCATTTTGGGGCACCCTGCTTATGTGCATAGACATTTATGATTGTTATTTCTTCCTGGTGGATTTTATCTTTTATTAGTACGTAATGGCCTCTGAATCTCTTATAATATTGTGCATTTAAAGTCTGTTTTTTCCAACATTATTAAATCCACACCTGCTCTTTTATGGTTATTATTTGCTTGGAGTATCTTTCTTCAATCTTTCACTTTCAGCAAGTTTGTACCCCTAGGACTAAGCTGAGTCTCTTGTAAGCAGCATATGGTTAGCTCATTTTTGTCAGTCTACACCCTTTGATTGTGGAGTTTAATTCATTCATATTCAATGATATTATGTAATAAATTATTTATTTCCACCATTTTATTCTTTGGTTTTCATGTTTCCACAGTTTGGCTGTCTTTTTTCCCTTTTGGTTATCCATTCTAGTATTCTTTCTTCTATACTCTTCTCCAAGCTTCTCTCTCCTCTCTTTTTATTTCAGGCACTAACCTGAATATTTCATGCAAAGTTATATTCTTTTTTATGAACTATCTCAGTTTCTCTTTGTTTGTGAATATTTTATACGTACCTTCATATTTGAAGGACAGTTTTGCTGGATAAAGAATTCTTGGCTTACAGTTTTTCTCTTTCAGTATCCTAATTCTATCATGCTACTGTCTTCTCACCACCATGGTTTCTGATAAGAAATCTGTGCATGTCTTACTTGACCTCCCTTGTATGTGATCATTTGCTTCTCCCTTGCTGTTCTCAGAACTTTCTCTTTAGCTTTGACATTTGCCATTCTGAGTAGAATGTGTCTTGAAGTAGGTGTATTTGGATTTATTCTGATTGGGTTATGCTGTTCTTCTTAGACACGTAAGTTCATGTCTTTCATGAAATGTAGGAAATTTTCAGCTATTATTTCCTCAAATACTCTTTCTGCTCCTTTTCCCTTCTCATCTCCTTCTGGAAATCCCATGACATGTATGTTATTGCATTTCATGTTGTCATTCAACTCCTTGAGCTCTTGTTCAATTTTTTTCCCATTCTTTTCTCTGTGTGTTCTTTTCTTTCTTCAATTTCAGCTGTTCTGTCTTTTGTATCCAGTTATTCTCTCCTCTATTATTTCGAGTCTGCTGTTGTATGCTTCTATTGTGTTTTTTATCTCACCTATTGTTTCTTTCATTCCCATGAGCACTGGTACTTTTCTATTCATAATTTCAAATTCTTCTTTGTGCTCATTCAGTGTCTCCTTGACATTGTTTATCTCTAGCCATATTGTCTTTCAAATTATTAATTTGATTTTGGAAATTTGAGTGCAACTTGTTAGTTAGTTTTCTCAGATCCTGCATCTCTTCTGGGGATTAGATATATTTCTTTTCTTGAGCCATGTCTTCCATTTTCTTAGTATGATTGATAATTTTTTGCTGATGTCAAAGCTTCTGATTGGGATGGTAATTTTCCCAGATAATCAATTTCTCTTTCTTTTGTAGCAACTTTGTGGTGGGTAGCTGTGTGGTACTGCTGCTCTAATTCTTTGTTCAATCTGGATTATTAGGATTGTTCCTGTTAGTTGCTCAAAACTGGGCTCTGGACCCAGTAATGGGCTGCAAACCCACTTCTTAGGGCCTTAGGGAGGGAGGCGATAAAGTAGAGGTTCTTAACATTATTTGTTCTATGGACTTATTTGCCAGTCAGGTGGAAATCTTGGGCCACTTCCTAAGTCCACACTATACTATATACTATTTAATAAATATATCACATCAACACCAACACATATGCACAAGAATGTTTACTTGAATTTCAATTAAGTCTCTTGGACCTCTGGTTAAAAACCCCTGCTATAAAGGTTGAAAAATGTCTCTCTTACTGATTTACTTGTAATTTTCTCACATGCACTTCCTTGGTCTGCCAGTAGATGGTGACTTTTGGCAGCCCATTCAGTTCAATGCCTGGTTGGAGTGTATTCACTGCAACAGGGACTGTATCAGTATGATAGTGCTTCTTGCCTGGAGGCCAAGAGACTTGTAATCCAAACTTTCTCAGAGAGAGTTATCCCACCTTCTCTGGCAGCCCTTCATGTTTTCCTGGATAGGTAATAATCCCACTCCCCTATGTGTCCTCAACAATCAGTTCTGGTTAGTAGAGAAGGAGATTAGGAGGGTGGATCATTGTAATCCCTGATCTTTTAGTCCCTTGCTGGTTCCCAAGGCAAAAATAGGCACAGCCCCACCCAGTCTGTAAGGGCTTGTGGGACACAGTACACCAAATTTGTGGGTCAAAAGCATAGTCAGTCTTAGGCTCTGTCCCTCTCTCTCCCTTTTCTTCTGGAGGGGCAGTCTCAACAATCAGTACCAGTTTGGAGAGAGTGAAATTGAGAGGGTTGGATCTCTCCAGTCCAGTGCTGACTCCCAGGGCAAACAATGTGTGGTCTCACCTGACCTGGAAGTGCTGATGGGACACAGCAGACCAAATTTGTGGGTCTAAACCTAAATCACCCTTAGGCCATGTCTCTGTCTCTCTACCCTTTCCTTGGGCACTGGATACCTCGAGTCATCTTTGTCTACAGCCAGCTAAGAGCCCTGAGAATTCTAAATTGTCTTTAGTGTGGGGAGGTTGCTGGAAGTAGCAGCCACTGTTTTCAATTCAAATTTCTGCTGGCACATTTCCCTTCTTTTGTCCCTTTCTCTTCTAGGCTGTGTCCAGTCTTTGCTGGGTGTCCTAAACCCTAGAAGATCTTTTTCCAAGCTGTTTTAGACTGTCTTCTAGCTATTTCTCTGGGAGTCAAAAGAGTCTCATGTCTTTCTAGTCCACCATCTTCCTGGAAGTCCATACTTTCTTAAATAGGCATTGAATAGCAGAGAATATTAACACTGCAATTCCAGATTATGCAGAGGATACATATTAATAAAAGATACAATTCATCCAAGGTGTACAATCAATAGTATTTGCTATAATCACATAGTTGTGTATTTGTAACTTCAATCATTATTAGAGCATTTTCATTATTTCAATAATAATAATAAAGAAACAAACAAACAAAAAAGAAAATTCTTCACCTTTCAATCTCTCTGTGTTTTCCCCACTGTACATAACTGCTGTTTCTGGCTATACTCTTCAAAGTGTATAATCAATGACTTTCAGTAAAATCACACTGTAGCACATTTATCATCTTAATAATTTTAGAAATATTTCATTACTCCAAAAAGAAAAACTCCAAAGCCTTTAACATTCCTTCCTCAAAACCTAAATAACAATTAATCTCTTTTAATCTTTATGAATGATTTATATTTACATTTTATATAAATGGAATCATAAAATATGTATTACTCTGTCTGGTCTTCACTTAGTATAATGTGTTTGTGGTTTTTTTTTTTTTGTCTGATATTAACATTGTGTAGTATTAACTTACATTTGTTCAGTTTCAAGGAAAAAGGGTCTTATAGAGGCAATTCTATGCATATTCATATTTCACATAACATGTTTACATTTCACAAAATATATTTAGTTTATAATAGGGCAATCATATAATATTTTCCTTTTGTTCCTGGCTTGTTCACTCAACATAATGTCCTCCAGGCTTATCCATTCTGCTATATGTTTCACAACTTCATTTCTTCTTATCATTGCATAATATTCCATTGTGTGTATACTCCACAATTTGTTTATCTATTCATCAGTTGATGGACATCTGGGTTGTTTCCAAATTTTGGCTATAATGAATAACTCTAATATGAACAGCAGTGTTCAGGTGTCTATTCATGTCACTGTTCTCAGTTCTTCTCGGTAAATACCTAATAAAGATATTGCCAAGTCCAATGGCAGGTCTTCCTTAGGAACTGCCAAATAGTCCCCCACAGTGACTGTACCATTCTACATTCCCACAAACAGTGAATAAGCATTCTTATCTGTCCACAACCTCTCCAACATATACAGTTTTCTGATTTTTTTAATAGCGGCCAGTCTAATAGGTGTGAAATGATATCTCATTGTACTTTTGACTTTCCTTTCCCTAATAGATAGTGATGTTGAACATTTTTTTCATGTGTTTTTTCACCATTTGTATTTCTTCTATGGACAGTTACTTTTTCAATTTTTTTGCCCATTTTTTAAATCGGATACTTTGTCTTTTTATTGTTGATTTGTATGATCTCCTTATATATCATGGATATGAAAGCTTTATCATATATGTGATTTCCAAATATTTTCTTCCATTGAGTCGGCTGTCTTTTCACCCTTTTGACAAAGTCTATTGAGGTGTAAAAGAGATGAGTTCTGAGGGGTCACATTTATCTACTTTTTCTTTTGTTGTTTATCTTTTGTGTGTAAGGTTTAAGAAACTACCACCTACTACAATATTTGAAGATGTTTTACTACATTTTCTTCTAGGAGTTTTAGGGTTGTTGTTTTTATATTTAAGTCCTTGATACATTTTGAGTTAAGTTTTTTATAAGGTGTGAGATAAGCATCCTCTTTCTTTTTATAGATATGGCTATCCAGTTTTCCCATCACCAATTTTTGAATAGACTGTTCTGGCACAGCTGGGTGGGCTTAACAGCCCTGTCAAAAATCGCTTGACTCTAGATGTGAGTGTCAATTTCTGAGTTTTCAACTTGGTTCCGTTGGTCAATCTGTCTGTCATTATACCAATGCCATGCTGTTTTTACCACTGTAGCTAAGTAAAAGGCTATAAAGTGAGAGTCCTCCAACTTCATTCTTCTTTTTTAAGAGTTTTTTTTTTTTTGCTATTTTTGGTCCCTTATCCTCCAAAAAATTTTGATTATTGGCTTTTCAAATTCTGCAAAAAAAGCTGTTGTTATTTTAATTGGGATTGCATTGAATTTGTAAATCAGTTTGGGTAGAATTGACATCTTAATTGTATTTAGTATTCTAATCCATGAACACAGAATGCCCTTCCATTTATTTAAGTCTTCTTCACTTTCTTTTAGCAATATTTTGTAGTTTTCTGAATACAGGTCTTTTATTTCTGTGGTTAAGTTTATTCCTAAATATTTGATTGCTTTAGTAACTATTATAAATGGATTTTTTTCCTGAGTTCCTCCTCAGATTGCACATCAGTAGTGTATAGACACACTATTGAATTTGTATATTAATCTTGTATCCCACCAATTTGCTGAACTTGTTTATTAATTCTAGTAGCTTTGTTGTGGATTTTTCATGGTTTTCTAGATATAGGACCATGTTATCAGCAAATAGTGTAAACTTTATTTCTTTCTTTCAATTTGGGTGCCTTTTATTTCTTTGTCTGACCTAATTGCTCTTGATAGAACTTTTAACATAATATTGAATAAAAATGGTGATCTTCTGCATCCTTGTCTTGTTCCTGACCTCAGTGGGAAAACTGTCAATATTTCATCATTAAGTGCAATGCTAGCTATAGGTTTTTCATATATGCACATTATCATATTAGAAAGTTTTTTTTATATTCCTATATTTTGGAGTGTTTTTATCAAGAAATGTTGTATTTTGTCAAATGCCTTTTCTGCATCAATCAAGAGGACCATGTGAATTTTTTCTTTAATTTATCAATGTAGTTTATTACATGAATTGATTTTCTTGTCTTGAACCATACTTGTATACCTGGGATAAAACCTACTTGATCATGGTGTATAATTCTTTTAATGTGCTTTTGGATTCTGTTTGCAAGTATTTTGTTGAGGATTTTTCTGTCTATATTCATTAGAGATATTGGTCTGTAAATTTTTTTTTGAAGTATCTTTTTCTGGTTTTGGTAATAGAGTGATGTTGTCTTCATAGAATGAGTTTGGTAACATTCTTTCCTGTTCAGTTTTTTGGAAGTGCTTGAGCAAGATATGTATTAGTTCATTTTTGAATGATTGGTGCAACTCACTTTGAAGTTATCTGGTCCCAGGCTTTTCAACTTTGGGAGGTTTTTCATGATGATTTCAACATCTTCACTTGTGATTGGTTTGTTGAGGTCTTCTATTTCTTCTAAAGTCATTGTAGATGTTTGTACTAGTCAGCCAAAGGGATGCTGATGCAAAATATCAGAAATCCGTTGACTTCTATAATTGGAATTTATTTGGAATAGAAGCTTACAGTTACAAGGCCACAGAGTGTAAATTACTTCCCTCACCAAATCTGTTGTTATGTGTTAGAGCAAGATGGCTGCCGACCTCTGCAAGGGTTCAGCCTCCCTCTTCCTTTAAAGGCTCTGTGGTCCTAGTTTCTTCCAATATCATCTCTAGGATGGAATAAGACTCATCTCTTTCTCAGGACTCCTTCCTCTCCAGACTCAGGTGCTCAGGGCTCTAATCTCTGCAGCTGCAATCTATCAGGTAAATGGCTCCTTTCTCTTCCTTGGGATTCTGCCATGTCTAATGAAGACTGCTCTGTTTCTTCAAGTATCTGCTTCTCTGTGTTGTTCTCCTGCATGTTTACTTCCTAAGGCTTTAGCTCAAAACTCCAACATTTTCTTTTGCCATGTCATTTTCTCTGTGAGTCCCCACCCACCAATGTGGGGGTGACTCAATGTCCTAATTATGTGGCCCAATCAAAGCCTTAATCATAATTTAATCAAGTAAGAGTGAAACCTCTGAATCCAATACAATCTAATATATCCAGAAGAACAGACCAGTTAACAAACATAATCCAATATCTATTTCTGGAATTCATAAATAAACGAAACTGCTACAGTCCACTCTCTGAATTCTGAAAAGATATTATAATATGAAAAAAAAAAAAACACTTAAATCAGTGCAATGCTAAACACAAAATCATATCACAATCGGTTTAAAAAATTCAATTTGTTTGGAGCAAAATCCAGTCTGGCTGTAGGCCTCTGAAACTTACAAAACAATTTATTTCCTTCCAAAACAAAAATGAACAGACAAAGGATAAACACTTTCATTACAATAAGGAGAAATTGGAAGGGAAACATTATTTATGAGTCCAGAACATTTCCAAAAATCCTGCAGGGCATATTTCATTATATGTATAAGTCTGAGAGTCATTCTTAAGATGGTAATATCTTCTCCCTGGGGCCACATGGGAACCCACCCTTTCCACAGGCTTGCCCAATAGCCATGTTTTTGGTTTCATTCTCATCAAGCATTTGGGTATCGACCAAGCTCCAGACCTCACCCTCCAAGAACATTGGAGAGATGGTCACAATTTATCTAATCTTTGGGTTAGAGTCTTAGTGCTCCTAGTGCAGTGAAGTAAAGACAACATCCTCCTTTACTATTAGCATACAGACCAAACGCTCTCAGAGGACTAATTGGTGATCTGGCATTCCATAATCCATGAGGGGCAGGACCACCTCACAGACCTATGGGACATCAACCTCAACCTTCCTAATTCCCAGGGAATGTGCTGCACCTTCTCTGTACCCTGGGGTTGAAAAACTCTCCCTAAACATTGGGTGGTAACATCCACCCTCTTCAACTGCTGGGGCAAACTCTCCCTCTCTGTACATATGGGTGGAGTTCCTTTTTTGAACCAAAGAGCTGTCTTAATTCTAGATGCCAGCTTCCATAATTTTCTTCTTGAAGTCAGTTCCCCTTCAATCTCTCCCTTTCATGTCCATTTTAGTCAAAGTTGACAGTGATTTTGTTCATACAACTCTTTCAAAAAGCTTCTTGGTTTAGCATGCAGGTAGGAGAGGTTCAAGCCATCAGACAGTAAGATTTTCCACAGGTCTTTCCTAGATAACTGCATTTTCAATCCTGATTTACAGTTTCCAAGTTTAGTTAATTCCTCAAGTAGGGCACTATTTCCAGAGGCTTGGAATTTCCAGGATCATTTTCTGGTTTCTTTGCCCCCAACAGATCAGTCCTCAGCTTGTTTCTTTCATCTAAAATTTTGTTTAAAGCTGCAAGGAGAAGCCAAGCTGCATTCTCATATTTTTATTTGGAAAGTTCTGAGCTAAGTTCCCAGGCTCACCATTTTCAAATTCTGCCTTCCATAAAACATCAGGAGTCAATCTTGCTAAGTTCTCTGCAACTTTGAAATGTGGATTGCCTTTCCTCCAATTTCCAATAATAGTTTCATCATTTACTTCTAAGGCATAATAAGTCTGTTCAAAGCACTCTAGGCCTTTCCTAGCAAACATCACAAAATTCCTCCAAAAAATGCCCCTTACCCATTTATTAAATGATTCCTGCATTTTTGTAATTACAAAAGCACTTCCTCTCTCTGGTACTAAATTCTATATTAGTCAGCCAATGGGGTTCTCATGTAAAATACCAGATATCTATTTGTTTCTATAATAAGCATTTATGTAGGGTAGAAGTTTACAGTTACCAGGCCTTAAACTGTAAGTTACTTTCCTCACCAAAATTTGTTGCCAATTGTTGCAGCAAGATGGCTGCTGACCTCTGCAAGGGCTCAGCCTTCTTCTTCCTCTAAATGCTTCATGGTCATAGCTTCTTGCAATATGAGCTGTAGGTTTGGACAAGTCTTATCTCTCTCCTGGGGCTCATTTCTGTCTGGGCTCAGCTACTTAAGGCCAGCTATAAACTTTCAGACAAACAGCTCATCTCTCTTCTCAGGGCCTCTACCATATCTAATGGAGCTTTCTCTGTTTCCTCATGTATATGTTTCTCTGTATTCTCCTGAATGTTTACTTCCTGTGACTCCAACTCAAAATTCCAACTTTCGTTTTGCCATGTCATTTTCTCTGTGAGCCTCTGCCCACTAAGTAGGCGGGAAGTCAATGTCCTACTTATGTGCCCCAATCATAGCCTTTATCAAAATTTTATCAAGTAGGGTGCAACCTCTAAATTCAATACAATCTAAAATAACCAAAGGAATAGACCAATTTGCAAACATAATTCATTATCTGTTTTTGAATTCATAAATAATACCAAAGTGCTACAGTGGCTTATATATTTCCAGGTATTTTTCCATCTTATATACATTTTCTAGTTTTTTGGCATATAGTTGTTCATAGTATCCTCTTATAATCTCTCTTATTTCTATGGGCTCAGTTGGAATGTACACCCCCCTCTTATTTCTGGTTTTATTTCTTTGTGATTTCTCTCTTTTTTTTTTTTTTAACCTCTGTCAGTTTTGTTGTTGTTGTTGTTGTTGCTCTCAATTTCATTTATTTCTGCTCTAATGTTTATTATTTTTTCCTTCAGCTTGGTTTGGGATTAGTTTGCTCTTCTTTTCCTAGTTCTTCCTGATGTGCACTTAGGTCATCAATTTTAGCTCTTTCTTCTTTTTTAATGTAGCCATTGAGGGCTATAAATTTCCTTCTCAGCACTGCCTTTACAGTGTCCTATAGATTTTTATATGTTGTGTTCTCATTTTCATTCATCTCAATATGTTTGTTGATTTCTCTTGCAATTTCTCCTTTTACCCACTGGTTGTTTAAGAATGTGTTGTTTATCTCCATATATGTATGAATTTTCCCTTTTCTGCCCATTATTGATTTCCAGCTTCATTCTGTTATGATCAGAGAAAGTGTTTTGTGTAATTTCAATCTTTTTAAATTTGTTGAGACTTGTCTTGTCACCCAACATATGGTCTATCTTGGAGAAGGATCCATGAACACTTGAAAAGAATGTTTATCCTGCAGTTTTGGGGTGCAATGCTCTATAGATGCCTGTTAGGTCTTGTTCATTTATCACATTATTCAAGTTCTCTATTTCTTTATCATTTGTCCAGATGTTCTAATACTGAAAGTGGTGTATTGAAGACTCTATTATTGTAGAGATATTTATTTCTTCCTTCAATTTTTCCAGTGTGTGCCTCATGTATCTTGGGGCACTGAACTTAGTGCATCAATATTTAGAATAGTTATTTCTTCTTTTGAATTGCCCCCTTTTTAAATGTATAATGACCTTCTTCATCCTTTATAACAGTTTTTTCATTTGAAATCTATTTTATCCAGTATTAGTATTGCTACTTCAACTCTATTTTGGTTACTGTTTGCACGGAATATCTTTTTCCAACTTTTCACTTTTAACCTGGTTGTGTCCTTACATCTGAGGAGAGTCTCTTGAAGACAACATATATATGGTTCGTATTTTTTAATCCATTTTATCAGTCTGTATCTTTTGATTGGGGAGTTCAAGTCATTAACATTCAATGTTATAACTGTGAAGGCACTACGTACTTCATTCAGTGTGATCTTTGGTTTTAAGTTACCATATCATACTATATGCTATTTTTTTAAACCTTTCTAATAATCATTTCTACACTCTTTTCCAAGTCTCTTGACCTTGGTTTTTCCTTTCAGGCTGCAGCATTTCCCTGAGTATCTTTTGTAATTATGGTCTTTTTGTAACATATTCTATCAGTTTTTGTTTGTTTGTGAAGACTTTGAACTCCCCTTTATATTTGAAGGAGAGCTTTACTGGATACAGAATTCTTGGCTGGCAGTTTTTCTGTTTCAATATGTTAAATACTTCATACCACTTTCTTTTCTCCTCCATGGTTTCTGATGAGAGATCAGCATTTAATCTTATAGAATTTCCTCTGCATGTGAAGCTTTGCTAGTCTCTTGCTGCTTTTAAAATCTTCACTTTGTCTCTGATATTTGTTATTCTGAATAGTAAGTGTGTCTTGTTGGGTCTATTCATGTTTATTCTGTTTGGAGTATGTTGTCCTTCATGGACATTGATATTTATGTCTTTCATAAGGGCCAGGAAGTTTTCAGTCATTTCCTCAAATATTCTTTCTGCCCCTTTTCCATTTTCTTCTCCTTCTAGAATGCCAATAATGTGTATGTTTTTGTTTCATGGTGCTACTCAATTCCCTGAGACACTGTTTCATATTTTCCATTCTCTTCTCTTTCAATTCTCCTGTCTTTTCCAGATTAGATTGTTCTGTCTTCAAAATCAGTAATTCTGTCTTCAAGTAGTTCAGATCTGCTCTTATGTGCCTCTAACATATTTTTTATCTCATCCATTATGTCTTTCATTCCCATAAGGTCTCTTACTTTTCCTTATAGAATTTCAAATTGTTTTTTATGCTAACCCAGTGTCTTCTTTTAATCATTTTTCTCTTTAATCATATTTTCTTTAAATTCTTTAAACTGATTTAGAAGATTTGTGTGATTATTATTGATTAATTTTCTTAAATCTTGAATGTCTTCAGGATATTTGGTTTGTTCCTTTGGCTGGGCCATTTCTTCCTGTTTCCTAGTATAGCCTGTAATCTTTTACTGATGTCTAGGCATCTGATATGTTGGTGAATTTACTCTAATGGAGAATTTCTCTCTCTTGCCTATTTTTATTATTACTCTTTCACAGATTTTTTGACATTTGGTTCAACTTATCCTAAGTCTTTAAAAATTGCCCAGCTTAAGTTACCAAAAATCATACCAGGGACTCACTAATGGGTTGCAGATTTTCTCCCAGTAGTGGGGTCAAGAGAGTCCTAAAAGCAGTTTGTCTGTGTACTTTCCAGACTGGCAAACAAACAGCACTTTTTCACACTCGTTTGCACAGGCGTATATCTCTCTAGGTATTCCTTTGTTTTCATCTGGCAAGAACTGAGATTCAAAGTGAGCTCCACTGGCTGAATTCACTGAAGAAAAGACCCCAACTCCCCCTTCCTTTTCCCTTGTAACAGCTGGCAGTAAGGAAGACATTTTCTACCCTCTCAGTCAGCTTCAATGTGCCATGAGTTTTACCACTGCTGAATATCTCATAGGTAGGGGATGGAGCCCTTCTCAATGCCTGGGAGTTTTGATAACTCTGTTTGTTGTTTCAGTTTCTTTGTCTGTCTGTCCCTCACACTCCTGGGTGTTGTGAAGCACTGTCATGGTCTGCTGATCCTCAAAGCAGATCCCTCTGGCTGCTGTAAGCTCTTTCTCCACTGTTTATCTGAGAACACTGAGCCTTATCTGCCTTATCTGCTAATCCAATGCCATGTTCCCACAATTGTGCCAAGAATTTTTAAAAGGAAATTTTATCAACCTAACTGATTAAATTTTATGAGATGTAATAAAATTTGGATTCATTATCAATGTTTAGCCATATAACTTTTCAATACATGTGCCCAGAATTTAACTCAATAATTAATTTCTTTTTAAATGACATCACAAACATAAAGAAATAAGAAAAAAGGACATGATTACTTTTAATCATACAACAATTAAACAAATAAATATGAATTATTGAAGCTGGTTGATATATCAGAGAAAGGTAGAGTTATCAATGTGTTAGCAGGTAGAAAGAGATGAAAGAATATTACAGCATGCAGATATTTAACTGAAGAATTCAGCTCTTAAAACTATGCAAGATGAGATCCTTGATTTGACTTATATACCAAAAATGTATTCATCTCTCAACTTTAAATGACAGAGGAATTTCCAAAGATATTAGGGATGAATGGACATTAAAAGCTACAAAAATGAAATAGAAAATGGAAGAAATGTAGATATATGTAATAGTAACAAACACATACATTAGATTCATCTAAAAATGATTAGGATATTTCTATTTTCTTTGATATTATTAAATAATTCTTAAATTTTCTTAAATGTTCTCATATACATTTTTTTCTGTAACTTAATTCAATCACAATAAATTACTTTACTCTGACAAAATATTTATGTACTAATTTCCCTTTTTAGCTTTTTGTTTATGAATAATTTAACCAAATGTATTTATAAAACATCAGTGAATATTTTCATAACAATAAGCATTGGGTATTCAAAATTTTTCAAGAATGTAAATATTCTGAAGATATTATCCAGATTTATTAGTATAAAGCAATAAATTTTTTGTTCATTATCTGATTTCATATTTATAACTCTATATTTATAAAATAATATTTTTCTTATACAGTTTAAGAAACTAGATTTAATGTTCCAGTGACTTACTAAGAGATATACAGCTAAAAACGAGGCAAATATAGAATTAATCCTCGTATTGTCTAATTCAAAGGAGAAACCTTTACTACTGTGTTATATTTCTTCTCTTCAGAGTAAAAGGAAGGACTTTTGAAAGTGTCCTCCATAATAAAATTTTCTGAAATTGAAGCATGCATGGGGAATTCCATGATACAATTTTAAATATAAAACAAAATTTATTTTTGCACATTCATTGCCATAAAAAACATATTTCATGGCTTCCAATTATTATGTAGATTTCTAACAGCATATTCTTGTAAATACTCCAGATTAAGTATGAACAAATAGAAGAATTCTCAAAGAAATGCAAATTAATTAAAGGATGTTACTCTATTTAGATACAAACCAAATAAATTCCAAACAGGGAAAAAAGTAAAGATGCACATTTCCTTGAATGTGCAGTGTTACTCCCATTTCAAATGCTTGGCGTTCTCTCTCTTCTGAATGACTCTGATGATAGCATTTTTCACTTTTTTGTTCCTAAGTCTATAAATGAGTGGATTCAGCATGGGGATCATCATAGTATAAAACCCAGAGTGCACCTGATCTTTTCCCAAGGAGTAAGACATCTTTGGCTTTAAATAAGTAAGAAATTGTAGTGCTGTAAAAAATGGTCACTCCTTCGAGGTGGGAGGCATGAGTAGAGAAGGTTTTGTGCTTTCCTGAAATGGAATTAATTTTCAAGATAGTAGACAGCATGGACATGTAGGATACAGAAATTGTGATAAGAGACACCATTACAGTTATACCAAAAAGAATGAATATTATTTTTTCAATGTCACTAGTGTCTGTGCAGGACAGGGCTAAAAAAGGGTGTGTCACAGAAAAAGTGATAGATTACATTGGAGTTGCAGAAATTCAAACTATTCATGCAAAGAACATTGGCCAAGGAGTTAATAAACCCAATCATGTATGATCCAGTGATGAGGGCATGGCAGAGTCTCATGGACATAACAACCTGGTAATGAAGAAGATTGTATATAGCTACATAGCAGTCATAGGCCATTGAGGAAAAAGTCAGTGGTTCCCAAGAAGGCAAAAAATTACATCTGGGTGAAGTAACCTCTGAATGAAATATACTTGGTGGAAGTCAGTAGGTTCTCTAGGGTTTTAGGTTTGATGACCATTGAGTAACTGAGGTCAAGGAATGACAGGTGACTAAGGAAAAAATACATGGGGGTGTGAAGCTGCAGATCCAGGTGAATAATCAGTATCATCAATGCATTCCAAAGCACAGTAATCAGGTATATCAGTAGAAACAGCATACAGAGTATTTGCTGGATCTCTTCAGAGTCTGTCAATCCCATAAGGATGAAGTCAGTTATATTTTTGTTATTTCTACTTCCCATAGTATTCAACTGTTGCAAACTCTTTAGAAATCAAATGTGATACTCAGATGAATGAATTTTTAAAGATTTTTTTAAAAAAATTGAATATTTGGTATTTAAAAATTGTAGTTTTTCTAGAAATTCATATTAAACAGTGGTTTTCAAAATGTGACTAAAAAGTCTTAGTTTGAGTACCAAATGTAATTAGGTATATATTATCTTTTGGATATAATATAATAGAAGCTTATGTATATTGCATATTTAAAAGGAATTTAGAACTGTTATAAATATTTTTCTTTATTAACACATTTACCCAGATGAAAATATTATAGGATAGGTAGTACTATTGTAGATGTTAAAATATAAAAAGGGCACAGAAAGTTAAGTAATGTATTGCAAGTCATAACTTCCTCTATATTATCTGCTTGGTCTGTGATTCTACCAACATTGGTTGAGTACAGAGAAAATGTTCATAACATTATATTCCTATTATAATGAATTTCATTAAAAAACTTCAAAAAATGTTAGATACATAATAAGAAATGGTAAAGGGTTTTAATGCATCATTTGCTATGCTTTGTTTCCAATATTACTTAACATAAATGACAGATCAGATATTAAACACTTAGGCTCCTTTTCTGGCATGTATTAATGTTGTAGACCACATATTACTATTAATTTTTAAAACATACATTTTTAATGTTTTTATTTAAAATAAAAAAATTTTCCAAAATTATATTTTCAATATGTATACATTGCTTGATGACTCATCAATTCTATCTTTGCTTTTTTACATCCTGGCATTATTTAAGTAAGTCTTAAATTATATGTCTATATATATGCATGTTCTTCTATAACATTTCCATTTTTTGAGATAAATTAAAACTCTCTAACATTGAGAATAGTACTGACCACAAGCCACAGGTCTAGAATTGGTCAACCTCAATTTTTCTTATGAATAAAATACATAAACCATGTGTGGCCATTGACCAATTTGATGTAATTATGAATTAAAAAATATAATTGGATCATGCTTGTAAACTGATCTGTTAATCTGGGCATGATTAGGTTATGATTAGGGTATTGAACCCCACCCCTTTGTGGGTGGGAACTCAAATATAAAAGGCATGGCAAGAACAGTTTGGAGCAGCAGTTTTTGAGAAGCAGTTCTGATGATGGAGTTTTGATGTTGGAAAGAAGGCCCCAGGAGAAGGGAAGTGAGCATTTGCCTGATAGTTTACAGATGACCTTGTGGAGGAACCAGAAGAGCTAAGCCTGGAGAGAAACGCAGTCCCAGGAAGAGAAAAAAACACAAGAAGCCTGAACTCTGGCAAACGTCGGCAGCTGTCTTGCTCCAACATGTAGCAATGAACTTTGGTGAGAAGAAACTTACACTTTATGGCCTGGTATCTGTGGACTTCTATCCAAATAAATACCCTTTATAAAGACCAGCCCATTTTTGGTATTACACATTAGCACCCCTTTGGCTGACTAATACACCATGTAAGCAGCCCAAAATTTCTATGATATATCTTTTGCTTCCTTTGAGATAAACTATGTTTAGTTTTTCTGCATGCAATTTTGTTTTGCTCTCACATATAATAAATCAACATAAAATTTTTGTTGAGTTCCTGGACAAATAAAAAGTTCACCTGGAAATTATTTCTCATATATATTCCAGGAGCTACTATGAATAGTATGAATACAGAACAGAGTATCCCTTGCCTTTCACCCTGATAATGTGATAGTACCTCTTTATATTGAAGATGGCTGATAATAAAACTTTCAGTTATCTGTGGTACCAGTTTCAAAGGAAAAATGCTTGGCATTCCCCAAGACTGTCCATATTAAATTTGTATCAGAGAGTTCCTTCTGTCTTTGATATCACATCATGTTGACAATCATTTTATTGGTATTTTTTTGTGATACTCTAATTGATAATTGGGTAATGTGAAGGTATTTCTAGAGAAATAATTAATCTATGTCTGAAGGATCAGAAAACTGAACACAATGGATAAAATAGAATTTTATTCACAGTGAAACATTTTTTATACTTACAAGTGTGAAACTATCATAAGAAGAAACATTTTTTTATTACACAAAATACATAATACAACAAAATTCAAAGAAGAAATTGAAACTCATTTATAAATGATAATCTGCAGATATATTTGTTTCCAAATATTTCCCTTTGTTCATAAAAAGCTTATTTTATATATATATCTATACACACACACATATATACTTGTGTGTTTCCATAATTTTTTTCACACAGAACTTTCAGTAATTTCTTAATTTTATTATTAAATATTTATGATACACATTGATCCATGTTATTTAGACTTTTTAAAAACCCACAATTTCATGTATTTTTCTTTGGCTGATTATTCATAAGTAATTTCTTTGTCGGAGTATGTATCAGATGCAGAATGGGCATTTTTGAGGCATCACAAGAAAAATAAGATGATATTTCTCCATTCAGTTTTGGCAGTGTCACCTAATTCACGTGCACATCAGATATATTGTTGTGTTCAGTCACAACAATTATTGCTTATTATTTTAGCATATTGGCTTTTTATATTCAAATAAACATGAGAAAAGAATTTAAAAATAAGTTCTGACATGAGTAAATGTTTTATAATTAATTTAATAACCAAAAGCTTACTTCCTCTCTATATAAAGAGGTGAAATGCTTTCTTGTGATTGTTGCTTTAATTAATGACACAAAGTCAATTATGATTTAGATTTAAAAGCAGCTCATAGGAGAAAAACTGTTTACACTAGAATTTCTGGAGAGTCATTGATGGTATAGATCAAGGAGTTACAAAATAATACATTATATATTCGGTGAAATTTTGGAAACACAATTATTCTCTTCATCAGAAATTCAAATGATATTGAGAAAAGTTAATTAGGAGATAAAAAAAGCAAGTATCAATTTATTTTACAATAGGTAACCTTGGGGTTTAAGGCAAAGGTGAGACTAATGGAGATTTTCTATGGCAATACCATCTCTATAGAGACTCCTTACTTCTCGTAAAATTTCCATTTTTCTTCCCAACATTGAAGTTAATTTTTTGTAGTCATTAAGTTCACTTTCAAATAATATAAGAAAAAGTTGAAGTAATAATAATTTATAAAAATAATAATATCATTACCTTGTTTTGCTGAATTTTTATTGTTGGGATTCCAATATATCATCTCTAATAGTCAAACAATTTGGGCAAATGACCAGGTATGAGAACAAGATAGGAAAGATAATTTGTTTGGGCAATGTACAACAAAATTAGAACTTTGTCTCAGACAATTATTCAATGTCATTATTTTTTTAATGCTATTCCTCCATTTAGTTCTGTTAAATTTTGTTTAACATGGCTTGAAACATTGTTAAAGAATTTTATAATTTTCTGGAAAATTATTCTATTTACATTTTATACTGTATTTCACATCTCTACAATACAGAGATCTAGTTATTTTAATAGTACTACATTGCACAGTAGTATTTATATGCTCATTTTTACAGGTAAAAACATTTACATTCCTTTACTATTAAACTATTTATTATAGACTTCATATGGCTTGATCTTACTTTTAAAAATAATCAATTTTTGGACCTTTTAATTGGTGAGTTTACTCCATTTAATTATTTTTTATTTTTTTATTTTCTCATTTGGTTTTCATTTTTGTTTTTTTTTCTTTTTTCTTTTTTCTTTTCCTCTTATTTTATTTTATATTTTTAATTGTGGGTAAAAATCAAAATTTTCACAATACATACCAAGATTTGCAAAATGATATATAAATATATATGCATATATGTGCATTTGTTTACAAAAATGTTATATATATATATATATATATATATATATATAAAGACCTATTTAGATATATATATATATATTAAGAGGTGCTTAGGTTACCCAAAATATTACATGGAACCCACTGGGATTCCCATGTTGCCCACCTTCCACACCTCCCACCACATCAAAGTCACCTGGCAAGGAGACAATGATGGGCAATGGCCATCGCAGGGAATGGAGAGGGCCTGCATCTGCAGGCAGGATTATCCCACCGACCATATCCATGGGATAAAAGCCCTCTTTCACTTGGAGGTGGAGTGTACATCACTATCCCAGTCCCCTCAGGATTAGGGGAAGAATTATGGACTAGAGTGGACTTGGTGGTATTCTGTTGTTCACATATGGTGATTCTAGCAATGGAGGAAATTATAACAATGAGGTTGAGCCAGTCCTCTTATTTTAAAAACCATTATTTATGTGCTGTTTTCATTTTATGTGTGATTTATGTGTGATTCTTCTATCTTGACTTATTTTGGTTAACAAAAAATTTAACATTAATATTTCCTTTGTTGGATTTTTTAACCAATACTTCATTACATCATATTGCTAGTGATGTCTCTAGGATATAAAATTTGCATCCTTAATTTATTTCATTGCACTAAATATAATTATTATTCCTTCTAGGCAACCTAGATGGCAGTGTAAGACACTCTAGGGTTCTGTCTGCCCAGAGAATCTTTGAAATACTAGCAACCAAGATCAAATTATTTTCTTGAAAACTCTAGAAAACTTGTAGTGTGCTGAATCAAGAATATGCAACTTAAAAGTGTTAGCACAAAGCTGGCCTCTTCCTTGGCTCCTCTCCCACATCATATATACCTACCTGCACTCTCATAGTGTGCCCTTGATTCTGTTTTTGTGGGAGCAGAGTAAACCCTATGTTCATACTGGGGAGAAGGTGTGTCCATTTCAATCTACCAAGTGGAAGCCTGAAACTCTGAGATGGATACTCATCTCTATATTGCTTTTCCAGAATATGCCCTGCAGGCAGAAAAAGATTGCAGACAATTAAAGCAGTGTAAGAATCAATAAATACAAAACAACCTTAGGTAAAAGATTTATGGCTTTAAGACATATATTAAAGGACTCTGAATGGAAGAAAGAAAGTCTATTTAATATGGATTGAAGAGTCATCCCAATTCCTATAAACAGAGAAATGTCTAAGGCCAGGATACAAACCCAGGACTAAGAAAAGCTAAGAAAAATGGAGAAAGATAACTTTGACACATCTTGAAGAAAATCAATAAGGGCCTAATAGGAGTCCAAGAAGAATAAAAAAATAAATAGGATGGAGGACTATACAAAGAAATAACTGCATAGAATTCTGTAATATGCAAGAGACAAGACACATATTGTATGAAAGTCAGTCCCTATAAAATTGTTAGTTTCTCATACAAACCTTGGAGACAATAGGAAGTGGGATGAAATATTTAAATGCTGAATGAAAACAAATTTCAACAGAGAATTTTATATCCAGCAAGGCTGCCTTAAAAATGAGGGTGAGTTTATGACATTCCCAAATAAATAAAAGCTGATGTAGATGATCATCACTACACCTGCCCTACAAGCATGCTACAGAGAGATCTTCAGAATGAAAGGAAAGGGCACTAGAAAGTGCTTTAAAGCAACATAAATGAATAAAGAATTCTGGTAAACATAACCAAATGATTAATTATAAACCCTAATATTATTGTATGTTTTTATGCAAATCATCTTTTTATTTCTATAGATTATAAAAAACAAACATTTTTGAGGCAATAACAAATCTATGGTTTAGTATTTAAACTGTGTAAAATTATTATTTGTAAGAATATAACAAAAATGTGGGGAATAGAGGATGGTGTATAGCAACTTTTTTTTTGGGGGTATGTTATTAAGGTCAGTTTGTATCAAATCAAATAAGAGTGTACAAATTTAAAATGCTGCATTCAATCCCCAAGGTAACCACAAATAAATATTTATAATATATAGAATGAAATGAGAAGGTACTAAAAATGGTGCAATGTAAAAAAAATAAAATAAAAATGAAAGTATGTATTAATGGAAAAATTGATGGACAATATAGGTATAAGATTTCCACAGTCCAAATAGTAAAATAGAAGAAGAAAGCACTGTGTTTTCAGTAGCTACTTTAAATGTAAATAGACTAAACTCTCCAGTCAAAAGGGAGAAATTGTCACAATAATTGAAAAAATATCACCCATGTTTACACAGTTTACAAGAGACTTGCCTTAAATTCAAAGACACAAGTAGTATGAAAGTGAAAAATGGAAAACATATTTTGTGCAAATATGAATCAAAGATAACTGGAGTAGCTATACTAACATCAAGTAAAATAGACTTCAAGCCCAGGAATGTTAAAAGTCAAAAAAGAGTAAACAATTTACTGATGAGAGGGTCAATTCAAAAAGAAGATACAATAATTGTAAATATATATGCTCCAAAATAATATGGCCCCTAATTAATATAGCAAATATTGAAGGATTGAAGGAAGAAATAGTTCTATATTAATAAAAGAGGACTTAAGTACACTACATATAATAATGCATAGAACATATAGATAGAAGATTGATAAAGAAATAGAAGACCTGGACAATTCTGTAATCCAATTAGAGCTAACAGACATATGTAGGACAATTCTCACATAAAAGCAGAATAAACATTCTTCTCTAGTGCACATGGATCATTCTTCAAAAAAAAACATAAACTAGGTAACAAAACAAATCTTAGTAAATTTAATACCATTGAAATCAAGCAAAGAATCTTCTCTGGCAACACTGGGATGATGCTAGTAATCAGACACAGTGGGGTAATTGAAAAATTCAGTAATATATGCAAATTAAAAAAACACTAATACACAATAAATGGGTCAAATAAAAATCAGAAAATCTATTAAAAATGTCATCAGGAAAAAGAACAAAAACAAATTGAGGTACTAGCAATAGAAGAGCAAAATAAACCAAAGTGGACAGAAGGAAGTAAATAAGAAAGATTGTATGGAGGAAATAGAGATAAAAAACACAAGAGAGAGGATCAATTAAAAACAAACAAACAAATAAACCTGTTCCTTTGAAAGGATTAAGAAAATTAACAAACTTTAGTTATACTGGCAAGGAAAAAGAGATAGGACACAAATAGTTAAAATCAGAAAAGAAAGGATGGGCATTATGACTGCCCTCACAGAATTAAAAAGGAGTGAAAGATGATACTATGAATAACTGTACCCCAACATGCTATATTAACTAGATTAAATGAACAAATTATAAAAAACACATAAACTATCTACACTGACTCAAGAAGAAGGAGATGATTTCAAATGACCAATAACAACAAAAGAGATTAAATCAGTAATCAAAAATCTCCCAACAAAGAAAATCATAGGAACAGATTGGTTCACTAGTAAATTTCACCAACACCCCAAAATCACTAATGCTGCTCAAATTCTTCCAAAAATTTGAGTCAGAGAAAACACTTTCTAACTTATTCTATGATCTCAACATCACCCTAATACTAAAGCCAGTTAAAGATACCACAATAAAATTGTGAACCGATATCCCTTATGAATAAAGATGCAAAAATATTGAGCAAATTACTAGCAAACAGAATCCAACAGCATGCTAAAAGAATCATATACCATGATAAGTGGGAATTACCCTGGTATGAAAAGGTAGTTCAATATATGAAAATCAGTTAATGTAATACAACATATAAATAAAATGAAGTAAAACAATCACATGAATGAATGCACACACAGGATCATCTCAATATTTGAAGAAAGTCATTTGGCAAAATTCAGAATTGCATCTTGATAAAAAAAACTCAGAAAATTAGGAACAGTTGGGAATCAATTCAAAATGAACAGGTCATACATAAAAATCCCACACTTGACATCATATTTAAGAGTGAAAGTATGAAAGCTTTCGCCCTGAGAAAAGGAACAAAGCAAGGATGCTCACCATCACCAGTGTTATTTAACCTTGTAATAATGTTCTAACCAGAGTAATTAGACAAGAAAAAGAAATAAAAGCCATCCAAATTCGGAAGGAAGAAGTAAAACACTCCCTATTTGAAGATGACATGATTCTGTAGATAGAAAATTCAGAAAAAAGTCACAACAAAGCTAAGAGCTAATAAACTAAGTCAATAATGAGGCAGAGTAAAAGATCAATATGAAAAATCAGTGATGTTTCTAGACATTAATAATGAACATTATTAAGAGGAAATCAAGAAAAAAATCCATTTACATTAGCAATTGAAAAAAAATCAAATATCTATAATTAAATTTAGCCAAAGGTGCAAGGGACTAACACACAGAAAACTATAACATTGCTGATGGTACTCAAAGAAGACTTAAAAAATGGAAGAACATTTGTGTTCCTAGATTGGAAACCTAAATATTATTGTAATATCAATTCTACACAAAGTAATTCACACATTCAACATAATCTCAATAAAAAAATTCAACAGCCGTCTTTGCAGAAATAGAAAATCACTCAAGAAATTTGTATAGCCAGGTAAAGGCCCTAATAGCCAAAGCATTTTGAAAAACCAGGATTTTGGAGTACTAATACTTCCCAATTTTTTAATTTTTATAAAGCTACAGGAATGAAAACATGTTATTAGCACAATCCCAACATACACAACATGGATTTGAAATTGGAGTTCAGAAACAAACCTAAAGACAATGGCCAATGGATTTTTGAAAAGAATGGCAAATCAGTTCAATGAAGAATAATCTCATCAAGAAATTGTGTTGGGAAAACTGGATAGCTGTATGAAAAAGAATGAATGTAGACTTTTACATCTCACCAAAACCAGAAAAAAAAAAAAAAAAACAACTCAAAATGGATCAAATATCTAAATATAAGAACCAAAAACTATAATGTCTGCTGCTAATTGTATAATGAAACCTCCAAACTCATAACATGTTCTTAATAATAACCTATTCTGGTGGGGGTGAACCATTTTAAAGGACCTTTAAAGATGCTACTTTTAGTTAAAGTGTGGTCACCTGAATCAGTCAAGCTGTAATCCAATTACTGGAGTCCTTCATTTGCAGAATGAAATTGAGTCGTAGAGAGAATTCCACAAGAGAAGCTGGAAATCAGTGGAATCCACGGAAGAAAGGATAATGTCTTCACCATGTACTTTGCCAAGTGACAGAAAACCCTGGGATCAAAGATCACTGGCAGCCAAACCCAGAAGACCACAGTCATAAGGAAGAATCACCTTGTTGATGCCTCGATTTTGTACTTCTGCCAGTCTCAAAACCATAAGGCATGATTTCCCATTTCTTTTTAAGTCATCCCTTTAATACCAGGAAAGTAAGACAAACTCCAAAAGGAAACATCTTCAGGATCCTGTGTTAGGCAATAGTTCCTTAGCATTTACACCAAAAGCACAGCAACAAAAGAAAAGAAAAAAAAAATAGATAAATTGGACCTCGTCAAAATTAAAAACCTTTGTTTTATCATGAAAGACCTTCAGAATGGAATAAAATATTTGGAATTCATCTATCTGATAAGTGTTTATTATCCAGAATATATAAAGAAATCCTAAAACTTAACAATAGGAAACAAACAATCCATTTTAAAAATGGGCAAAACTTGAATACCTATTTCTCCAAAGAAGATATATAATTATTCAATAAGCATATGAAAAGGTGAACATCATTAACATTAGAGAAACACAAATCAAAAGCACAAGAGGTATCATTTCACACCCACTGGAATGCCTACTATTAAATACAGAAAATAACAAGTGTTGGAGAGAATGTGGAGAAATGGGAACACTTGTACTTTGTTGTGGAAATGTAAAATGATGCTACTCTCACTAGATATATAAATATTTTTCTTTTTCTCTTTTCACAGTTTGTAGATAGGTCACATTGCTTCTTATATGATGCCAACCATAAGTGGAACGTTCCCTGGTCCACAAACCCCCAAATGTTCCCCTTTCCTCCCCCACTTCACCATATCATATTTACCTCTTACCTGAGCATGGTTGCTTTGAAATGCTTCCATCTATCTTTCATTTTCTGTAACTTGATTTTGATGTGCTGCTGGACTGTGTGTGTGTTTTCATGTGTTTGCATATTGGTTATTCTTGCTTTGGATGTTCAGAATTTCTTAGATATGTAAGTGGATGTTTTTCTCCAAATTTAATGGAATTTCAGCTGCTTTTTATTCATTAGTTTTGACCCACATAGACTCTGATATATTTTTTTTAAGTAGTTTTTTGTTGTTTTTGTGGTTTGTTCTTGTAGTTTCTTGGTTTGAAAAGCATTTATTGATCTGGTTTCAAGTTTATTGATGCTCTCTTTTAGAGCCTCCAGATTGCTGGGGCAAATTTTTCATTATCATGACTTTTAATTTTCCCATAGAATTTCTATTTAGTTCATTTTTATTTTAGTCTGTGTTTCTTCTGTTTTGGTTTCTCTTATATTTCCTCATTAGCATCTTCTTTTCACAAAATCATTAAATATATGTACAAATCTGTTTTGAATGCCTTGTATTCTAACATGAACTTTGGGTTATCTTGAAATCTGTTGCCATTAACTTTTTTCATTAATGTGGTTCACATTTTCTTGCTTTGTCTTATGTTTAGTAATTTTTTAGTTATACATTGTATTTTGTGAATGATAACTTGTATTGAATCTGGATATGTTTTATTTAGGGTATTGAAATTTTTTTTGGCTGGCAGTAAACTACTGTCAATACCTTTTGAACCTGTCAGGTTTGATATTATTCTTTGCTAAGGGAGATCTATTTTGTTTTATCCTCCATTCTTAGGATATGATATTTACTAAAAGACATGGTCCTTACATCCAATGCCTGGCTTTTTCTTTGTCTTAACTTCTTCTCTAAGTGTATCTAATATATTTATCATACTGGCTTGGCCATAAATCTAGCTTCTCCCGGTCCTTTGTTACTTTTGGTTTTCATGTTCTTGGCTAGGAGTCTTGATTCTCCACCTGCCCACAAATAGTTCAATATTTAGCAGAGGATCTACAGAGAATCTCAGTAACAACATTTGGGGCATTTCCGTTTGCTACCTTTTGTCTCAACTTTTTCAAATGGAATTTCAATGTCAGCTTCTTTGACTATGCAGGATTTTATGCTCTGCAAATACTCTGAATCTCCTAAGTCAGCAAGCTGTACAGAAAGGCAGGGTAAACATGAGTCACTTTGCATATATTTCCATTATCTTCTGGATAACAGACCTGTTATGTCAGTTGTCCAATGCCAGAAAATAGTTTTTATGTGCATTTTATTCAGGTTAATAGTTGGTTATGATGGCAGGGCAATTCTTATACCACTTACACTATCATAGCAGAAGCCAAAGTTTGACCAAAGATTTTAAATCTCTTCTGATATAAAGAATGATACATTTTGAATCTATAGATCTTTGTATTTTTCCCTATGTTAATTATCTTTTTTCTTTCAATGGATTAATTCTGCTTTTTAATGGCCTTATTAAATAATGCTCTGTATCTTTCTATCCATTTTGTTAAATGTTATTCAATTTCATTTTCTTTTAATTCACTAATTGTTATTTTAGCTTCACCGCATTATTTCTCCTCCTTCTTATAGCTAAAATTCACTAGTTTTTCTCCAACATCTAGAAAAACTTGACTATATTCTTTATTCATTTTATCTATTTAATGAAATAAGAGTTTAATGTTTCTATTATTCAGCTGAAGGATACATTAAGTTATATACCATAATAGCCATTATCCCTATTGCCATCCATTATATAAATATTACTGAGTAGAATATTATATTTCTTATTTGACCTACAATAAATTTTAAAATCCATTTTTCTTCATATTTATTTTTAATTTTTGAATTGAAAGGACTTTCAGTTTTATATATTGAAATTTAATTTTTAAATATATTCTAATTATTTTCAGAGAATGCAGTGCATTTTGGTTAAACTTTGAAAATGTATTGAAGTTTATGGTTTAGTAGTAATCAAATTTTGTAAATGACAGCTGCTGATAAAGAAAATTTCAAAGGTTTTTATACAAATGTGAAATTATCACATATTTATTCATTTATAAATTTGGGGAAGTGTTTAACCTGCTTGTCTAGCTACAAGTATTATTTTCATTATATCACTTCATTTTATTCATTAATTTAGTAAATATTTTATAGAATATCTTCAATGTACCAGGCACTGTCTACACAGTATAGCAAAAGAATAAAAGATATTTGTTCTCTTTGGGCTTTAATTCTACCTGGGAGATAAAATGAAATATATAGAACCAAATGATATGCCATATTTGAATGTGAGAAGTATTATTTTAAAAAATGAAAATATAAGACATCATAAGGGTTGAGAGATTTCAGGGAAAGGGCGTGAGGTTGTTACTTGAAAAAGTATGTTGAGGCAGTAAATACTTTGCATTTGTTCAAAGATTTAAAGTAGAGAATAATTAGTCATATAAAACATGAGAAAAGTTTGATGGTCAGGGAACATCAGCACAAAGGTCCTGTTTAGCGAGTAGGCCATGTATTTTGAGGAACTTCAAATGGTCTATTTAACAAAAGTGACATTCTGTTGTGTGGGTTGAAGAGTAATAAACAATCTAGTACATGTATGTTGATGGTGATAAATGCTATAGATAAAAATCAAGTGGAGGTGTTATATGGAGACAGTTGGGCACGCTATCTTAAATCAAAGATATTCTGGGTAGTCTTCAGGGGTAACGAACATTTGAGCAACTTGAAAGAAGTGGAGAGTCATACAAACATGTAAAGGAAGTAAAGTTCAGGCAAATGGAATCAACAAAATCACATTCTGTAAAATTCTTTACCTTGTGTCATTTATTTTAATGTTTTGCATCACTTTATTTTGGTAAAAATTATGTAAAAATGTAACATATTGGATTTTGTAATTTAACTCATACTGATAATCTTTTTCTGTTTTAGAGGAATTTATTCTGCATATAATTATAAAATTAAAAACCACTTTAATGCATGGAATTTCATTATATTAATATTCCTAATTTTCTTTTTGAAATTTATTTTTCTTCTTTGTGACCCATATTTGTTTTCTTTTTTTTTAATTTTTCTTTTTTAATTTATTTTTATTGTGGGTAAAAATCAAAATTCTCACAATACATACAAACATTTGCAAAATATATAAATATATATGCATATATGTGTATTTGCTTACAAAAATGTTATTTATATATATATATATACATATATTTTAAGAGGTGCTTAGATTACCCAAAATATTACATGGAACCCACTGGGATTCCCATGTTGCCCACCTCCCACACCTCCCACCACATCCCACACAAACATCTCCCACAAGTGTGGCCCACCACCCTCAATGAACTTACACATCCTGGCAAACTCTGGAAAAACTAAGAGGAGAAATAAATTCCTCTACAATTATAGCAGGGGACTTCAACACACCACTATCATCATTAGACAGAACATCTGGGCAGAGAATCAATAATGAAACTAAGGCACTCAACAATACATTAGAAGATTTGGACTTAATAGACATATACAGAACACTATACACAAGTACAGCGGGATTTACATTCTTCTCGAGGTTATTTGTTTTCTTTAACTCTTTTTAAATAGTTGCTCTACAGTCTTCCCAAATCCTTCATATTTTAAAGGCTAAATATTCCACAAAAATTCTAAATTACTCTAAACTATATACTTCCATAATCCACAAAACGCTGGATTTCATTTTTGAGTGCACCTATAATAGCATAAACTATGTGTGTGGATGCATGTTGAGGTTTATATCAGAATTTCCTACACTTTCAGTCTAATTTTTCTGTATATCTAAAACTTTTCTAAATATAGTTTATTATTACAAAAAAAAGTTAAGGCGAAATAGAGACTTTCTTAGACAAAAAATGGGGGGACTTTGTCTCCAATAGATTTGCTTTGCAGGAAATTTTAAGTGCCTTAAATAGATGAAAATGATGTAGACCAAAAAGCTCATACATACCTCAAGAAAGGATAAGTGATGGCAAAGGAATATATTAAGGTGAAATGATATATTATGATTTTATTATTTGACATAAAATCAACTAATATATTTTTGGCGTAACTGAGGATGAGCAGGCATCCACCAATAGAGCACACTCAAAATATAGTACATGGGCTTGTCAAAATTGAAACTCCCAATTACCAAAACAACCAGTCTTAAATTTCCAATCAGGTTTAAGTGCCTAGAAACAGGAAGAATAATATGATTTGTAGTTAAAACCTGTCTGTGAAGCCTTTCAGTGGAATAGACTTGATCATACTCATTAAATTATAATTCATATTTCTATGATAAGGGTGAGCAATAGTATGACTCGAGAGATATGAATCATATCCTTATATTTATTTGTTGACAATGCATAATTTCCTAGCAGTGAATCATAAGGCTGTGACAAGGTAGTGGGCCAAGTGTTGATGTCTCTCTGTGAAAAATGTAAGGACGATATGGGTACTTACTTACTGATTGAACTCATATCATTTCCAAAGCGATCTTCTTAACTGGTTAATTACAATTGAATTCTGTTAGCTCTTGTCATATTAAATCACACTAAAACAAAAAGTGAATAGCTAAAAGAAATTTCCTCCTCACATCCAAACTCATGAGATAGTATATCAGTGGACAGAGAATTGAATTACAGCAGTGGATTTCTTGCTTTTTCAGCAATTGTATAAAATGATTTGCTATATTCTGCTCACCCATAAAATAAGTACATCAATATTTATAAAAGAATAATGGAATAAATACTGAAGGACAAAATTTGTAAGATTTAATCATGTAAACAAATTTAAATATAGAATATCTAACTTAGGTGGGCCCTACACAGCCATAGCCCCATGTATTATAACATTTTATGAGCTAAACTTTAAAAAGTTAACAGGCCCTTGGATCTTCTAGGGTTTTTCCAATAGAATTAATCAAGATTAATTAAAAACTCATTAAGATCAAATTAAAATGTGCACATCAGTTTATGTTTTATTCAAATTACTTCTTAAATACTTAACATTGTTTTCCTTTAATGGCTAAATAGTTGCTCATTGATTGCTTTTGGAAATCTAAGTTCTTGACAATACAAATATTTTTCTATTCTCTCAAAAATATATGGGGACAGTTCTGATCACCCTAAGATAGCAGAATGAGATGTTCCAGGCTGTGGTTTCCCCATAAAATCTATGAACATGTAGCAAAAATGGCAGAGCTTGTATCCCTCGTTGCATACCACACAAATATAAGATGTTATTAATAGGAGAAAATGTGAGAGAGGAGCGGGTGGGATTTAAGTGAATCCCCTAGATATTTTATGTAATTTTTCTTATAATTTAGAACTTTAAAAATAAAATTTATTACATACAAATAAAATGGCAGAGCCATTTTCATCAGAAATCTGGAAAACAGTTAAAGTGTTGCTGCAAAAACACAACCTTAAAAGCAGAAAGAGCAATATGTGGTGTCCTTGCTAGCTCCTCTTCAGCCCCGACACCAGAAGAGTTTGGAGCAAGTCTGCACTCCCATGGTGATTCCTTGGTCTCTTCTGGCCAAGCGGGACAACCACTATCTGCATATTGAGGTGCCTTTATGCTGTTGTCCAACAATTGGGGTAACAGCCTTAAACACTGATAAGGAAAACTCTCTAGGGCCTATTCTCTCCAAACTTGCCCTACAATCATAAGTACCTTTTGGACTACTAAAGCAATGTAAGTAAAATTTTGTCACATAGACTGGAGTAAGGTCTGCCTGTTTTAAGTCATGTAATAGACCACCTGGGAGGGGGAAAATCTATTTCATAGTGAGTAGAAGGGAATTAAAATTCCCATCAATGAGGGACATCTTAAAGCATTGAGCAAGCACAAGCCCACGGCAAGACTCAGGCTAAGAAAATATGGAGAGGACCTTGTACATTGTATTTACCTCAAGTTGATCTTCTTGATTGAAAGTCAAAATTCTCAAGAACCAATGGGCCAAAACTGATCCAAATTACAAAGAATGCAAAAACAATTTTATGCATTAATGTGTTAGTTTTTGTTAGCGCTCAAGGAAATATCTATCATATCATGAGGTGGATGCAAATTTAAGGAATATACAACTCAGGGAATAAATCCTGGAATTAACACTTTAAAATATTAGATGTGCAGCATGAAAAAAAATCAAAGACAAAGAAATAGGAAATGTTGGCTCATCAAAAAGAACAGGATAAAAATCCAGAAACCATCAAAGAAGACAAGATTTTTTTTTGATGAGCTGATATTAGCTAAATGATTAATTCAGATGTGACTGTTTTGCAGAGAGTTTGTATCCTTTCCAAGCCAGCACACACTATTATGTATATGAATCCTTTCTGTACTTTGAAAACCATGAGAGATGTTAATTTAAAAGGGAGGGCAGTTTTTTCATGTTAGGAATGAAAAAGAACCTGGTCAGTTCTCTGTTATATATCATTTAGGGGGATGACAAAAACTTTGGATAGATATATTCAAGAAAATAACATATTATTTTTCTTCTTTATTTAAAGGAGGAATAATGCAGAGTGGAAAACATGGACACTTATACAACAACTAGATCAAAGAAGAAATCACAAAGGAGGAATGAAAATGGAAACACAATATACCACTTCTTATGGGATGCAGCAAAGGCAGTGGTGAGAGGGAAATTTATAGTTCTAAATTTTTACATTCCAAAAGAAGAAAGATCTAAAATTGGAGAGCTAACCTTACAACTGTATGTTTTAGAAAAAGAAAAGTAAATTAAACACAAAGTGAACAGAAGGACAGAAGGAAGGCAATAACAAAATTAGAATAGAAGTAAATGCAATAGAGATATAAAAGTAAAATAGGAAGAATCAACAAAACCAAAACTTTGTTCTTGGTTAAGAGTAATAACATTAAAAACCCTTGACTTTGACAAAGAAAAAAGAGAAAAAGCAATAACTAAAATCAGAAGTAAAATGAGTACATTTCTATCAATCCTAGAGAAATAAAAAGAATTAAAAAGAGAATATAATGAACAACTGTACATCAGTAAATTAGATAACCTGGATCAAATGGAGAAATTCCTAGAAACACAGATACTACCCACAAAGATGCAAGAAAGAAATATATATTTTCTACAAGCAACCATTGCCAAAAAAATGAAATAAAAAATCTTGATTCCTGTTGTAAATGAATATGTTAAGCCACTAAGACAAGAGAATGAGACCATAAATCACACAGATTATAAAATACAGGGTAATCTACAATCCCTTCTATATTAGATAATTATCAAATTATACTTAAAATAATCATATTCTACTCTTTATATCAAAATATAAGATGCTGGATAGTTGTTGGTTTCTTGCCCTCTGTTGATACCTTTCATGGCCATTTCTCTTTGGACCCTACTTCCATTTCTGTTACTTTGAACAGGATTGTTCTCTTCCATTTGAAATGAAAGCATCCACCTAATGTGGAACAGTCCTATTTACCACTACCCACATGCATTTTACATTTTGTTTTTTCTTTATTATATTCCAATAAGGATGGGCTTCAAATTCCTATGTAGAACTCTACATAAATATGGTGTTTACAAAGTATTTTGTACCAGATATTTCAGAGCATATTTTTTATAATTGATTAATTTTTAGTTTTAAAGAAGTTTTAGATTATATAAATGTTACATAAAAATATAAAGGATTCCCATATGCTCCACTCTTTCCCCTCTCACACTTTCCCACATTAACAACATCCTTTTTAGTGTGGTACAATTGTTACAATTGATCAGCCATATTGAAGCATTGCTACTAACCCTAGACTACAGTTTATCTTATAGTTTTAACTTGTCCCACAAACTTTTGTAAGTTATGATAAAACATATAATGGCCTGTATCAGTCGATGCAATGTTATGCAGGACAAATATATTGTCCTAAAATGCCCCCTTATTACACTTTTCTTCCCTCTCCTGTCCCTCAGAACTTCTGATGGCCACTGCCTTTACATTAATAATAAGAATTTTCTATTGCTAGAATAATAATTTCTATAATAAATTATAATAATTCTACTTTAATCCATTGTTCATTTTCCAATCTTGAAGATTTTGGGATGGTGATGGCCACTCCACTTCTACTTGAGAGGAGACTTAGATGCCATGGGTCAGAGAATATTTGAATGTAATATTTTACATTCTATTTCCTAAAATATTCTGAAAATTATTGAAAATTTCCTCTTACCTGTGGAACCTCAAAGGCAGACATAGTTTTGACTATGAATATTCTTTATATCAAGTTACTCAGCTGCTCTAAACCACAGGAAAGGCTTCTTAGGGAATATGCTACAGTTATCGGCTGGTTTAAAACAACAATATGAAGATTTACTCAATAATAAAAAGTAAATGTTTCTGAAATAATGCATTACATGTTGAAATATGTTGAATATATAGAGTTCTTGGGTCTCTCATTTAAAATGATATCTTCAAAAATACATACATAAATGTTTTAACAATACATAAGTAACCTTAAAGTATGAGACATAACTTATATGTCTCATATTGTATATCTCTGACATGAGTGAGCACATTGTACAGCTTAAACTATATATCATACCACTTAGAATTGACTCTCTTGATAATTGAAATATCAGCATTGTAATTTTTATGAAACATTTTATGAATAATATGCTTTTATATTATTTCATTTACACACATTTAATGGAAATTTTGAGAAAAATATACAGGTTATATTCCCAGTAAAGGGAAACTGGATTTCAATGTTTTAAGTTATTAACTTAATGTCACATAGGTAATAAGTGTAAGAGGTAGGAATATGTTTTGATTAGATTTTCTTTCCAATCCTATGCATTGTAAGTTCATTTTTTACCAAAAGCCAAAGTGCATTCAAGTAATCATTTTTTCATGTAGTTCATTTTTCTAGAAACATTCCACTTTTTTATGCCAAGATAAATAAATCATCTGGTTGCTCTTTTTCCCAAAAGAGAGTGTGTTTTCTCTTTGGCGCAACCCTTGTGGTCTTCAAGAAGAACTTGATAAGCAAGTATAAGAATCCAAGCACTTAATTTCTTAGTGTACCTTAATTCAATGAGCATTTCAGTTCCATGGGTAAAAGGAAAGGTTTTCCATCACTTATACAATATTTAGAAACTATAGGCCTGAATCTCCATCTATACCATATACTTTAAAATTTAAATAAGAGATAGAGTGTACTACTTAAAGTTGTATTAAAAATTGAACTGCATGTCTTTCATGGAACATAGGAGGGAAAATAAGAATGGCTCTCTACATATCTAGTTCAATAGATATAAATTAAAATTTTACTATAATATATTTGATTGAAGATATAGACTAGGAACACTAGAAATACAGATCCATATTTCAAAATTAGGTAAATTTATAAATGGAGAGATTACTAGCTTTCAACTGTCCTCTGGGTATATGCCAATGCAAGATCATTTTTTTTTTTCTGATAGAGGAAAATAAACATAGTTTAAAGTTATTCTACTAGTTAACTAATAGATTTAGAGTCTGCTTTAACTTTTTTTTTAACTTCTTGGTCTATGTTAGCCTGATTGTTTTAAAAAAGAACACCAATAGTCCAATAAGTGATGATATTTCATGCTGTTTCTTGAGGATAAGATTTCAGAATGTTTTCAGGTCACAATAAGATTACAATATGGCTTTGGGAAAATAACTTTGAGTGTGGAGTGAAAGAAATATTGGCTTGAAACCTGGCTCTGCTAGTAACTGTTTGGCTTTGGTCAAGTTGTAAGTACCACTGAGTATCAGTTTTCTTATCTATAAGAGTATGCTAAATTATTTAGCTTGCATATTGGTCTGTAGATTATATAAAGTGATGTGCAAGAACTTTCTTAACTCTTAGAATAATATGTGGTAGCTACTATCTTAGCTTTCCTTCTTCCCATGATCAGTGTTCATATATCTATACTCATTGGCATCTACCACTTTGTTTTCTGATTATATGTATTGAAAAAAATGCTTTTATTTGAGTCTTATAGATTGATCTCATTTTATTTAAATTTCAAGATCTCCATTTTTTTCTTACTACCATCTGTCACCTCTTAAAATGAAATCATCTACACATAAAAACAACCATTTTAATAGTATTGAAATGCTAGCTAACAGAACTACCACTAGGAAGCGCAGATTGGATAAAATGGGTAAACCCCACAAATATTTTTTTTATCATGTTTATAGAAATTCTGTAAAGAATTTCTCTGGTAAGGCCTGATTACTACAACATAAATATTCATTTCTAAGCCAACATCTTGATCTACAAACAAATAAGAGACACCAAGGATGCTAGAATTTAATATTGTCAAGAATATCAAGAAAATTTAATCAAAATATGCTATTATTTTGCAGAGATGTCCCAACACAGAATTTGATGACAAAGATGAAAATTTTGGCCTTTAATAACATAGATTGTTGGGATTCATTGGATTTAATCTCAACCAAATAAAATTATACTGTATATAATATATTATAGTGTAATATGACAAGCATACTTATAACATAAAGAAGAAATACATCATTTCTGCTTTGGGGCCCATTGGTTGCTCAGTGCTTTGGTGAACAAATAAACTAAGTCTAGAACTCTAATTTAAATTATTTAAATTAAAACATTAGTCATAGTTTATTTGTATGCTTCCTTCACAGACATAATAATATATAATTAAAAATATAATAAAAATATTTTAATGCATCTCAGAATTATGAACACTGCAGGAACAATATGCTCATGAAGTTGAACATGATATGCCTTAAAATTTTGTTCAATATTAGTTATTCTTTGGTTTCAAAAGATGAAGTTACTTTTCCAAGCTCAACAGTCATTCTGGTAATAAATTCAAACTGCAATTTAATACTAGGACATAGAGGCTCTAGTGGTTCACAATTGTCTTGTCTCTGACAGTAAAGTGAAGGGTAGAATCATAATGCTGCTGAAATTTCTGTGTTGTATGTTAGTCAAGATGTAATATACAAGGGGAAGACTGAGGGAAAGTGGCTGAGTAGGAAACTCCAGGACTCAATCCCTCCACCAAAATAACTATTAAATAGGCATGAAATGTCTGAATCAGCTATTTTGAAACTTTGGAGACCAGAAGAACACTGTAGAGCATCCAGGGAAGAGCAGGAGGAAAAGGCTGACAAATTAGGGTAAAGAACAGTAAATTACTCTCTCTGCCCAACTACTACTGGCATCCATGCCCCCACTGTTGTGGTTGGCTACTGTGTAATTCAGACCTTGGCTGGAACAGAAAGGGACATAAAAATCCTCTTCCCCAAGACCAGGGATGGGTACAGTTGATCACTGATCATGACTTTTGATTATCAAATTCAGATCACTGGCAACCTAGCTATTATTTTAAACCACTAGAGTCAAAGGTAGTTGCAGACATTGTTTCCCATGCCCCACACATGGGTAGTGGCAGAAGAGATTTAAAAATGATGCATTTCCTCTTGGCTATGGGGGAAAGTGAGCTGAAGGATTGTATTTGCTGGACAGGACAGAAAAACTCAGCTTTAGAGAGTTGTTGGAGTAGCTATTTGCACACTTCCTGATGCCCTCTGCAGGGCACAATACTTTGGAACAGATCTTCTCCCCCTTCATGAGTCCCTAGCTTTGTGTTGGCTTAAAAAAAGATTTGGGAAAGTCCTCTCCATTGTGCTCAACTCCAAGAATTTGCCTTCCAGGCAAAAGCAGCTTAAGACAAAAGAATTAAAAAAAAACAACAAACTATAGAGGAGATCAGTCTGGGACAAGGGCCTGCCTCCTTTAAACAACTAGTATAGAGAGGTGTGTATGGTGGAAAACAGAGGGGACAATCAATCTCCAACATATAGGGAAGCTCTGTAACTTATAACAAGCAAAAATAAGGAAAAGACAGGCTCAGAAAGACAGAGGAAACCATGCAACCTGCATTCACCTTGGGCAGATCTTCTGAATAGGTGGGCAGAGGCTCAATAAAATATCTGTCTTATCACCAGCTAGTTAGAAAAACAAGAAACAAACACATCAGGAAATAAATCACAGAGTTAATATTGCAAAATATACAGTGCAAGAAAAGAGTACAAGAAACAGGAAATGGTGGCCCATCCAAAGGGAGAGGATAAAAATCCAGAAAACACCAATGAAGAAGAAAAGAATGTAGGCATACTGAACAAAGACTTTAAAAAAAAATGAACTTTAAAATGCTCAAGGAAATGAAGGAAAATGTAGAGAAAAAAACTAAAGGGATCAGGAAAACAATGAATGAGCAATTTGAAGAATTATTAAAGAGACAGAGATTTTAAAAAGGAACTGAACAGAACTACTGCAGTAGAAGATGACAATATCTGAAATGAAAAATGCTCAGAAGGGTTTCAAGAACAGATTGGAGCTGGCAGAAGAAAGAATCAGTGAACTTGAACACAAGACACTTGAGACAATCCAGGCTGAATAGCAGAAAGGAAAAAAATGAATATTAAAAGTGAAAATAGCCTAAGATACCTCTGGGACAAAGTCATGTGCACCAACATACATATTATGGGAGTCCCAGAAAAGAAAAAGAGAAAGGTGTATTCAAACATGGAATATTCACAGGAATAATAAATGAGAACTTCTCAAACTTAGCAAAAGACATGGATATGTACATCCAAAATCTCAGTGAACATCAAAAAGGATAAACATGGAGAAAAATACACCCTGTCACATTTTGATCACACTATCAAATGCAAGGTACAAAAAAAAATTCTGAAAGCTGCAAGAGAAAACCAACGTGTTATATACAAAGGAACCCAATTTTGATTGAGTGCCTATCTCTCATTAGAAACCATGAAGGCAAGAAGACAGTGGGTTGAAATACATGAAGTCCTGAAAAATATAATAACTGCTAACCAAGGATTTTATATCTGCAAAACTTTCTTTTAATAATAAGAAAGAGAGTAAGACATTCTCATATCAACAAAAGCTTAAGTATTTCATTACCACTAAACCTACCTCATAAGTAATGCTAGCCAGAGTTCTTCAGACTGAAGGAAAAGGCAGAATAAAGTAATAAAGACCTGTGGTAAAGGTAACCATTTGAGTCATAAATGCTGATATTATTGTAGTGTATTATTTGGGATGTAACTCCACTTCTTACTTCCTAAAGGTACTAAAATGCAAATGCCTAAAAGGTAATGATAAATCTATGTTTTGGGACATAAAATTTACAAAGATATAAGTGATAACAAGTACAACAAGTACAATAAAAGGTGGGAGATAGAGGAATATAGGGAAAGTGTATGTTCGTGTTACTGAAGATTAATTGGTATTAAGTCAAAACTGAATTCTATATATTTAAGTGTTAAATTTTAACCCCATGGTTCCAGAAGCAAAATAATTTGGAAATATATCCAGAGAGAAAAGAGAGCACACTCAATATGATACAACAACAACAACAACAAAAAACCAATCAAATAAATATTAAAGTAGGCATTAACAGAAGTGAGGGACAGAAAAGATAAAAGATTTACAGAAGCTAAATTCAAAATGAAAGAAGAAATCCTGTATTATCAGTAGAGACTTTAATGTAAATGGATTGAACTCTCTGGGCAAAAGGTAGATATTGGCAAAATGGAAAAAAAATTCATGATCCAAATATGTGCTGTCTGTAAGAGCCTTACATTCAAAGATAGAGGTAAGTTGAGTTTGAAAGGATGGTAAAAATATATACTATGCAATTAGTAACCAGAAGAGAGCTGAGTTGTGTATATTAATATTGGACAAAATAGACATCAAGTCAAAAACAAATACAAGGGACAAAGATCAACATTATATACTCATAAACAGAAGATATATAAATATATATGCATCTAAATACCAGAGCCCCAAAATATATGAAGAAAATACTGACAGATTTGAAAGGAGAAACTGATTGTTCTACATTAATAGTAGCAGGCTTTAATATACCACTCTCAATAATGGATAGAAAATCTAGTCAGAAGATCAATAAGGAAGTGCAAGACTTGACTGTTATTTTAAACTTTCTAGACCTAAGATATATATATATATATAACACTTCTCTCGACATAAACATAATACACATTCTTCTCAAGTGCACATGGATAATTCTCCAGGACAGACAATAAGTTGGGTCACAAAATGACTTAGAATAAATTAAAAAGTAAGCCACACAGAAAACAACATTATTGTATGATCTCAATGAATTGAAACACTTAGAATAAGCAAACTCATAGAGTCAGAACTTAGGGTATAGATTACTAGGGGATGGTGGGTGATAGGGAGTGGGAAGTTAATGCTTAAAATGTACAAGTTCCTATTTGCAATGATGGAAATGTCTAAGTAATGGATGGTGGTGCTGGTAGCACATCTTTGTGAAGACAATTAGCAGCACTGAAATATAATATGATCAAAAGGTGAAATGTTTAATTGTATATATGGTAACAATAAAAAATTTAAACAAAATCCATTGATCTACACTAATACAAACAGGGAACTCTGTTAAAAAATTGAATTTAATTAATAGTACAATTATAAAAATGTTCTATCATCAACTGAAACAAATATTACACACCAATCAAGGTGTTGATGGTGTGGTGGTGTATGAGAATCCTGTATTTTATTAATCATTTTTCTGTAAACTGACAACTTCTCTAATTTAAAAAAACATTAAAATTATTTGAAAAACAGAAAAAGGTGCAATATATAATAGATTCCTTTACTAGAATAGAAATTCATGCATGTGATTTTCAAAATGTGCTTGCATTTTTGTAATCACTTTCACTTTACTTCTTTCCACCTTCCTAATTCCTGTTTTTTGTTGTTGCTTTTTTTGTTTTTTGCTTTTAAATGAGGCTTTCCTGTAAATATTTTTGAATATATTCTATGGTCTTTGGCAAAAGTGGCAAGGGTGAAGCACTGAAAGAGGGGGAGAAAGAAAATAGGAGAAAAAAAGGTGGGGTAGAAAGAAAGAGAATGAGGAAGTTTTTGTAACAAATATATTTTTGTTATCAATGAAATATATTGATTAATATTTGTATTATTAATTGATAATATTTTAGCCATTCAAAATAAATTAGAAATTATTTTAAATATGTGTATGTGGTTTTTTTTTAAGAGCATGAGAGAATTCTCTAAATTATGTTCTTTATTTTTGGTTGTTAAATACCAATTATTCTACATTTATATTTTATTCACTTTGAGAAAGAAACATTAGCAGCTATTCCTTTATTAGCTTTGACTAAGTAATAATACCTCTGAAAAATATGGGTCAAATTTTCTGGATATAATTTTATAACATATTTTAAAACAATTACAAAATTTTTAAAATTCATTCCTTAATTTACCATCTACAATCATCTGGTAAACCACTACAAATATACTTCTCCAACAAAGTGAAATGAACCTCTAAAACAGAGGATCTATCACAAATTCTTCAAGAGCTAGTACACAATATAACTGCATAAAGTATCCTGGTGTAAGTTAAAGAAAGTAAGAGGAAATATGAGGAAGTGGATGTTGCATGCTTCTTCTGAAGTGTCAAATTTGAAGATAAAAAGAAAAAAAATAAGACACTGGAGAACATAAAGAAGAAATTGTAACTGTATATAAAAGATAACAGATATTACAGTGATGAAAGTAACATTGAAAAAGTTATTGTACTTATTATTTATTTATTTTTTGTATTTACCATTATTTTATATTGTATTTTTGCATTTTCTTTATTATTATTATTATTTGTTGTTTTTAGCTTTGTTTTAGGGAAAATTTTGGATCACAGAAGAGTCATAACTTTGGTAAGGGAGAATCACTGGTGTGTAGTGTCAGTGATGGGGAGATATATGGGGAGGGTTCATCTGTGGCACACCTCTATGGAATATGAATATGTTCAAGTGGCCATGGCGAGTTGTCTCAGTGCAGAGAGACCCACACAATAATCAAAGAATATTGAATTCACATCCTGGGATATCATGCTATACTCTCTAATAGCATAGCAAGAATCCCCCAAGTATATAGACAGTGCCCAGCAAAGCAGGACAGACCATTACATTGGTCCTTGATATTGATGGTTGTACTTATGAACTTTTTCTCAAGAAATTGAAACTTATCCTAATATTATATATTGCCTTAGAGTTACCTCCTGAGAACCTCCTTGTTGCTCAAATGTGGCCTTTCATAGCCAAACTCAGCATATAAATGCACTATCTTTCCCTCATCTTGGGACATGACACCGGGGAATGACCCTCCCTGGCACCAAAGGATTATTACCAAGTGCCAAATAGTGATGCATCCGGAAAAAGACATTGACCAAAACGGGGGAATATTAGATACAAATAAGCTTTTATGGCTAAGGGATTTCAAATTGAATTGGGAGGTCATTCCAGAGGTTATGTTTATGCACATCTCAAACAGGTTTTCATTGACTGCCACAGTAAACAGTGTCTAAAACAGCAGGGTTACTGAGGGCTCTAGAGACATTTAGACACTCTAGGCAGGGCAGACATTCTCAGATATTCAACACACTGTCAATGGGCCTTACTTTGGAGGATATGCTCCCCAAAGTGACAGAGTTATACTTATTTACAATTTCCCTAATCATGATTCTTTGGACTCTTTTATTTAAATTTATAATTAGCACTATATTCATTAAATATATGTTCCAGAGACTTAAATCTTTGGCCATTTCATATGCTGGTTGAGTCCTGAATCTCAGCAAGATTTGCAACATCTGTTCTCCAGTTCATTGGACTCATACAGGACAGCTAACAGAAGGACAATAATGGCCAATGTCCATTCCAAAAAACAGAGAGTATCTACCACTGCAAGCAAGACAGTTCCATCCACCTGGCCCATGGAATCTAAGCACCCTCAGAAACAGATTGGGCATCACCATCCCCAAATCCTCAAGTTTGGAGAATGAACGAACATAAGAGGGAATTGTAACTATGGACTTTAGTATATTTATGATTATTCTAGCACTGGAAGAAATTGTATCATTGATATCAAATCAATGGCCACCAGGGGTTCTGAGGGGGGAAGAATAGGTGTAATGGGGTACTATGTGGCCACTGGAATTGTCCTGCACAACATTGCAATGATGGATAAAGGCCACTATATGTTTTGTCAAAACCTATAAAATTGTGTGGGGAAAAGTGTAACTATAATGTAAGCTATAGTCCATGGTTATTAGAAATGCTTTAATAAGTGTTCATCAATTGTAACAAGTGTACCACACCAGTGAAAGATATTATTAACAGGGCAAAGTGTGGGAGGGATGGTGTCGTCATATGGGAATTCCCTATATTTTTGATGTGACATTTATGTAATCTAAATTTTCTTTAAAAATAAATAAAAAAAAGTACATGGGCAAGACAAATAATTTATTCAACCCAGATAAAGCACACTAGATGTGGAACTGTAAAGAGTAGGGTACTTTTGCTGCATTATAATTTTGAATGTTATTCTTATATCCTTATTTCATCTTCCATCAAGTTTAGAGCAAACATTTTCAATTAACAAATTTTAATTTGAATGTTGCATTTCTCCTATGTTTACTTTCCCAACTGTTTTCCTTTCCAATTTGTTTCAAAGGCAAGTGCTTTCAAACTTTCAATAAGAGGTCACTCATAATTTGAACAAAGTTTTCCAGATTATATAAAATGAGGACTACTCTACAAATCATGCTGGGAGGTCAGCCAACCCTGTTTTTTTAAAAGATATTTATGGTGCATCATTTCATATACACAGATACAAAAACCTAAAAATTAATATATTATTAACATCTACTGTAAAAGGCAAACTCTAATAAACTTCCTGTCACCATGAATTTGCCTATTCTAGATATTTCATATGCAAATAGTTTTAACTGAAATGAATGCATTGGTCAGATTAAGATAATCTTGCTTACCAATGAACAATGCAATTCGAAAAAGACCTTGAATAAAAGGGGGAAAGGGTAAAGACAAATGAGTTTATATGGCTAAGAGACTTGAAAGTGAGTCAGGAAGTCATCTCAGGTTATGCTTATGCATGTCTCAGCAGGAACTCATTGACTGCCAAAGTAAATATTACCTCAAATAATGGGGCTCCTGAGAACTCTAGAGACATCCAGACACTATAGGCAGGGCAGACAGGTCAGGAGTTTCACACCCTGCCATTGGGTCCTACTTTGGAATTTATGACACCCAGTGTGATACAATTGGACTCAGTTGTGTTTTCCTTACACATGGCTCTGGTGCCCCTCTATTTGAACCTATAGTTAATACTAGAGTTGATAGTTGTATGTCCAAGAGACTTAAATCTTTGGGCTGCCCATGTGGCAGTTGGGCCCTGAATCTCAACAGACTTGCAACACATATTCTCGAGTTCATTGGACTCACACAGGACAACTAACAAGGAGATGATCACTGACAATGACCATCTCAAGGAACAGAGAGAATCCAAAACAGCAAGCAAGAAATTAACATCCATGTGCCTCATGGGATCTAAGGGCCCTCTCAATTAGAGGTGGAGTGGGCATCACCATCACAGAGTCTTCAGGATTGAGGAATGGATTATGAATTAGAATAGAATTACAGTTGTTCTATTGTAGACATGTGATTCTAGCAATAGAAAAAGTTTTATCATGAATGTGGAGGCAGGGGCCACTGGGGGTTCTAAAGGGAGAGAGAGGAAAATAAGAGCTATTTGGGGGCATTTTCTGGACTTGGGAATTATACTGAATAACATTGCAATGAAAGGTTAAGGCCATTGTCTATCTTGTAATAACTTGCAAAAATGTGCGAGACAGTGTGTAAATTTCAATGTAAACTGTAATCAGCGCTTAGTGGCAATATTCCAAGATGTGTTCATCAATTGTGGCAAATGTACCACACTAATGAAGGATGTTGTTGATGTGGGAAAATGTGGGAGGACTAGGGAGTGGGCCATATGGGAATCCACTATATTTTTTTGTGTGTAATATTTATGTAATCTAAGTTTCTTTAAAAAAGAAAAAGTATATGAAAAAAAGAGATCATCTTGCCTGCTCCCATTTAAAGACAGAGGAAATAAAAGCAAGAGAAAGGTAGAAAGGAAGGAAAAATCTTGGGTGACTCTAAATATACATCAATATTCGGAGTCTTTCGGCGATTTTGCAATACCAGAGATATGTACACATATTATGGTAAAATTATAAAACAAAAAGGCAAACACTCATCCATCTCTCATTTCATACAGATAATGAATCCATGAGCCCTTACAAATGCTCTACTCCTTATTGGGTAATGCACAGTGCATTATCTCAACTGGGAAGCACTAAGTTCACAATACAGGGTCATTAATGAATACTATACAATTTGGGGATGAATGTCAAATAATTATTATCCAGTTCATGATGATCTTTGAAGATTTTTTTAGCTGTGCTTTTTCAATGTAATTATGCCAGATTCTCAAAAACATGGATAAAATCCTATGGGTTGAGATACATGTTTTGCAATACAGGTGTGCCATATAACTGGGGCCAGTTCTCATCCCCAGACAGAGTTTTCCCTCTTTGCTTATGATATGTAAAATTTGTAACATGGATTAGAGATCAGGATGAATGCTTCCCTTAATGTATTTAGGTATATTCTGAGAAGGGAAAGAGAATGCACAAGCCTAGAGATATGTAATGTTTAAGGTGAGGCAAGTTCGCTACTACTGAAACAGAAAATGCATATCTGACATGATTCGTCTAAGGATTGATACTTTATGATCTTTTAATTGCTCTAGTTTAAACTCAGTGTGGCCTTCACTGGAAATATTTTCAGAGATACTGCCAAGCCTTGAACCTCACTATCACTATCGAAACATCTACAAATTTAATACAAAAATAGTAGGCTCTAAAGCATTCTATTGTTACGCTCTTAGGAATGTATTATCTTAAGCCAATATGTTCAATATTTTATTTAAACTTTGCCATAAATTCACTAATGTAAAAATAACTGTTGCAGAAACATCTGCCCCCCACTTCCTTTCACATTGGTCCACCTCTTATGTGACCTACAGCTGTGCCTAACTTGCAGCATCTCAAGACTTCCTTGGGACAATTCAAGAAGATTTCTGCAGGACACCTCAAAGCATCTCAAGCGATTGACCCTCACTTGCTTACAGAATTAATTTGCTCTTTATTATACACTGTTAGCATTTCTCCCTTCCCTGTCTCACATTTCCCCTTCCTTCATTTATGCTTCCTGGAATCACCTATGAATTAAACATCACATATCCATATTCTTTTTAAAAGAATCTTTCTTAGATGGAATTTAAACTGGCAATTTCTGTCTCTTATGTGTTATTGGTAAAATGAGAGCACTACTATCCATGGCACAAATTAAAGTCTATCAATACAATTAATAGGAGACAATGATAATGTTAATATCTATTACTCATCAAACACTATCAGTATTTGAAATGTAAACACTTATTCAGCATCAATAACCCTGACCTGACCATCACCATGTTTGCTAAGACAACATTCTAGATAAAACCTTCAGACAGTGTTTACTCATTTTCCTTTCAGAATTTTAGTTGTTTAGATTTCCTATATCAATATGGAAATCATAAAAAATAGAAATGTATTTCTTGCTTTCTTCAAAGAGCATAATAATAGTGTTAAAATACCAAGTTTCTCCAGAAAGCATTGCTTTAAAATAAGAATATTAATATGTATGGTATAAAGTACTGAGTCTGGCATTGATACATTGTCATTTCCATAATTTAAATTGAAACCATGAGTCAAGAATTGTCACTGGACATAATTTGATAATCATGGAGATGAGGGCTTTCTACTCACCTCAAATGATTAATGTTATTGCTCCCCCATGTTGTTGCCAGCCTCACTGAAATCAGAGGAAATTATGAATATCTCTTCCTTTTGAGATACAATGCGTAAGGCTTGAATGCAATTTGTTATTATTTCCAAAGCATATGAGACCAGAAAATGATGCCATTTGGGGTTTTCTTAATTATTCAGGGTGGCTTTGATTTCCCTATTGATAAACATTCTTTATGTACAGTTTCCCTGCACATTTGTGTTGTTTTGTAATACCACCTTCTCAAACACTTTAAGTATGTTATTTGTTGGATACATAATTTAATCTCCCCAAAATTATTTCCATATTCATTATTTTCCACAGTGGCTACCTCTAAGTTTTATGACTGAGGATGAAGGTAGATTTCTTTAACATGCCCTATGGTGCTCTTAAAAGGTTTAGAAAGAATACAAGTTATGAATATGTGTGTAACTCTTTTCTTTCTTTCAATCTTACAACTAAATTGAGTTCATCCTACCTTAATTCCTTATCCCATAATCTTCAGTCTTCATTCCCATTTCCAAATCAATTCTTTTTGTATAGGCACCTCTGCTAAAAAAGGCTGATATATGCCCTTAAAAAGGTATATATCTTTATAAAATAATTATAATGTGTGTTTAATGAGCATGCATATTTTGTTACAGATGTCATTTTATATCTGATGTTATCATTCAGGTATACTTTTGAAATCTATATATTTTAGAACAAATAGTAAAACTCTGTAATATGGAATGGGTGTATAATGTGTACATTTTATGGGGTTATTTTATTGAATACTAGTAGATGAGAGAAGTGCAAGATTTTAGAAGGTTCATTTCCAAAAAATATGCCAATATAGAAGTAGTAAGCAGAATAATGCCCACCCTCCCAAAGAAGTCTAAAAGATGTCTAAATGCAAATTTCCAGAACCTGTGAGTATCTTACATTTCTTGGAAAAATGGACTTTGCTGATGAAATTACTTAGGGATCTTGAGCTGGGGGGATTATCATGGATTATCTGTTTATGCACAATGTAATCTCAAAGAATTTTACAGAGGGAAATAAAGAAACAAGCATATAAGAGGCACAGGAGATGTGCTGTCAGAAGCAGGTTGGAGTGATGGGTTTGCTGGCTTGAAGGCATCCACAAGCCAAGGAAAAATGCCATCCTCTAGTAGCTGGAAAAGGCAAGGAAACAGATTCTCTTATAGAGACTCCAGAAGAAATGCAGCTTCCTGACACCTTGATATTAAGTGCACCAAAAACCATTTAGATTTCTGTCCTCCAGATTTGTGAGATAATTTTGTATTAGTTTAAGCCACTAAATTTGTGGTAACTAGTTTTAGTAGCGATAAGAAACTAGTACATTGGGCTGAATAATTAGTTTTAGAAAATACATATTTGTAAACGAAATTAAAATAAAGTAAATGTTAGTTTACATTCTTGACCTTAATTCACTTATTAAACTGTAATGGATTGGTAATACTGCAAATTGAGTTTAGGCATGTTGCTCCAATTCTGTTCACCTAGCTAGATTTAAAAAAATCATTATTGCTATGGAAATATATTTCTCTTATTGCAAATATATTGGCTGATGAAGCAAAACATGTTCATAATAAATTAAAATTAATGAATCACATAAATCAATACCATAAAAACATAAAAGTTAATGTAGTCAAATTATTGCCCATTTTTTTATCTTGATCCCAGAAATATCCATTATATATATTTTGACTTTTCTGCTTTCAATATTCTATTTATTAATAACAAAATTAAAAATACACTCACTACCTGAGACTCACAGTTCAGTTTGACCTTATTTCTGACCTGCCCAGATATGCTATAAATATCATTTATTTCTAGAATCCATCTTCACTTGCATGTCATGGCTACTACCCCTCAATTCATACCATAATATAAACATGTTACATGTACATAGATGTTTCACTTGTCTATTAGTTCCTTGAGAAATGGTGCCACCTTTAAGACAATTACCTTTTTTTCTGACATTTTCACCCCTGAGCACACTAAATAAAAATGTCAGCAAAAGTGTATTTGAGGTTATGGTTTTACAATGAAGGCAGTATTATAAAACAGTCTTTAGTATAAAAACATTTGGGAAAAATTTAATTGAATATCATATTTGTATGAACATAAACACTTTGCTTTGTTTACCTGGACTGAATAAGAGGAATGAAAGTTATAATCCTTCTATGTGGATTCTCAGAATGTTGTGCCATTTTTCCTATTTCCATGTATTTTGAAACACTCTTGAATTTAGTTTTTATTTTCCCCTTAAATTTTATTTTTCTGTTATATAAATTGACATTAAAGTGTAAGATAACAGTAGGCGAACAAAACACTGTGAAATTGATGAGAAAATGGCACAATAAAAAACAAAAATAAAAAATTTTAATCAAGAAACAAAAGATGTGAATGGAAAAGAGGATGACCTTGCTATCTCTTCCTTGTTTAGAAATTATACACTATTAAGATGGATATATTTATTTTTTTCAAATTATTGTTTATTACATACATTTGTTTTAATTTTATAATTGATACATTTGGTCAGGAACCATTGGTTGGGTATTTTGTGTAGGAATAAAATGTGTTAAGATTTTTCCCATTAAAATAAATCAAAGTAGAAACAACTCAAGAATCCAATTCATAGAGACAGAAAGCAGAATAGGTTACAGAGGCTGGGGATAGGGAAAATGGGGATTTATTAATAGGTAAGTGTTTTTGTTTTGGATGATGAATAAGTTTTAGTAATGGAAGGTGTTGCTGATAACACAATATTTTTAAAATAATTGATGACACTGAACTGTACATATAATAATGATTAAAATATCAACTTTTGTATTTTAAAAGTGTTACTACAATAAAATAACTAAAACTTAATTAATTTAATGAAGTAAATACAAAATAAAAAATAATAAATTAAGGTAAGTGTGCTATTTATTACTTTTTCATTCAGTAGCAGGATTTTTAGGAGCAAATTTAAAATCCTTAAATAAAGAAAGTTGTAGTTGTAAATTTGCATTAGTTTGAAAGAGTGGCTTGGTTTATTCAGTGTGTCCTCCCCATTCTTGTTCCTTAGGCTGTAAATTAAAAGACTCAGCATTGGTATTTCTAAGATTTAAAAGATTGAACCCATTTTATTAGTATCTAATGAATGATTATTACTTGCTTGCAAATACGTGAATAAAAAAAAGTATCACAGAGCACAGTGACAGCCATCACGTAAGAAGCACAGGTAGAAAAGGATTTTTGTCTCCCCTCTGATGAACATATTCTCAAAATGGTGAGGACAATGTGGAAGTGGGATGTCAGAACAATGACCATGGAAAACAAGTTAGCCCCTGAAAACAAACATTGCTGTTTCTAGAATACAGGTATCAGAACAAGGTAATGCTAACAGAGGAACAGTATCACAATAAAATTGGTTGATTATACTGGAAGAGCTGGAAGAGCAGTATGGCATAGAGAACATACAAGAGGAGACACTCAGACTGAGAAGGTACTTAAGGAAGGCTGGCAGAAGACATATTTGCAGGGACACCACCACCATGTAGAGCAGGGGTTTGCAATAATCACATAGCAGTCATAAGCCATTACAGTTGGAATGAAAACTGAGAACCCATCCAATTGGGCTGCACAACCATAAATAAGAGATGGTTTTCTTCTTAACCAAGAAGTTGACCTGTATTTTAGGGACAATGACAGTAGAATTGTCAAGCTTGATATAGTCAAGAATTTTAGGAAAAAACTCAGAAGGGCTTGAAGCCAAAAGCACTGGTGAGGGTGATATACCCAGGTTCCCACCAAAGTTAAACCACAGGTGACCATGTAAACAAGGAAAAGAGGAATCTGGAGCTCTAGATGATTCAAGACCCCCATGAGAATGAATTCAGTCACCTTGGTGAGATTCCCTGGTGCTATTTATTTTGTTGCTTTCAACTTTTTATGGGAAAAAATGAAAGAATTCTTGATGGTAAAATTTTTTTTTAATTTATTTTTTTATTGTGGGTAAAATATTAAAATTTTGACAATACATAAAAATATTTGTAAAATGATATATAATTATATATGCATATATGTACATTTGCTTACAAAAATGTTATATATATATATATATATATATATATATATATATATTAAGAGGTGCTTAGTTACCTAAAATATTAAACGTAACCTACCGGGATTCCCATGTTCCCCACCTCCCACACCTCCCACCACATCCCAAACAAACATCTCCCAAAAGTGTGGCCCCTCACCCACAATGGACTTACACATCCTGGGGCTTTGCCATCAACCATAGACCACAGTTCACATCGTAGACCACACTCTCTCCCACACAATTCTGAATGGTGTGTGCTGATTTAAAATGGCCTACATCCTTTGCCACAATGACACTCAGGACAACCTCCAACTCCCAAAAAAGCCCCTGTATTTCAACTGCACATCCCCTCCCTGCCCCGAAAGTATCCAGTGGCCACTGGATCCACCTCATTGTTATAATTTCTTCCATTGCTAGAATCACCATATGTGTACAACAGAATACCATCAAGTCCACTCTAGTCCATAGTTCTTCCCCCAATCCTGAGGGGACTGGGATGGTGTTGTCCACTCCACCTCCAAGTGAGAGAGGGCTTATATCCCATGGATATGGTGGGTGGGATGATCCTGCCTGCAGATGCAGGCCCTCTCCATTCCCTGGGATGGCCATTGACCATAGTTGTCTCCTTGCCAGGTGACTTGGATGAGTCCATTGAGCTGTAGGGTAGAAGTTGCAGCTCCACCGAGATTCCACGCACAATTGGCACATAGGTAGGCCAGAGGCTCCAGTCTCTGGAAGTATACCTAAAAAGTCCAGCATCACATATGGGTTTGAATAGAAGGGACTGATGAACCATGTGCAGGGAGGACTTATTTGAGTCCAATTCTGTAACTCTCAGGAGCACAGATTCCAAAATAGAGCCCACTGATAAGGCGTCAGTCTCTGGGGCTATTCCCCCTTAAATATATAGGACCTGGGTGTCTTCAGAACTCTCAAGAGCTCCTCTGTGTGGGGTGATATGCACTTTGATGTTCTATGAGCTCCTACTGAGGTGTGCATAAGCGTTACCTCTGGGATGATCTTCCGACTCTCTTTGAAGTCTCTTAGCCACATGAACTCATTTGTCTTTACCTTTTCCCCCTTTTATTCAAGGTATTTTTCCAGTTGTGTTGCCAATTGGCACTTGGTATTATTCCCTCGTGGCCATGGTGGCTCATCCCCGGGAGTCATGTCCCACGTTGGGGGGAAGGTAATGCATTCATATGCTGAGTTTGGCTTAGAGAGAGGCCACATTTGAGCAACAAGGAGGCTCTCAGGTGGCAACCCTTAGGCACCCCATAACAGTAAGCTAAGTTTCAGTTACAAGAGCAAAGACTCATAAGGGTAGTCATCAATAAAAAGAACTCATCGGTGGGTCATCCTCTTTTGACAGACACTGTCCCTGCACTCAGAGGACTGTTGCTTCTCCCTTGGAGAATGTGGCAGAGCTCTCCAGACTAGGAATTCATATTCCCTCATTTATCGTGTGATTGTCCACCCACTGTGACCATGCTCCATCTTTTGATTTTTGAGCAATTTTGTATATCTTTCATGTATATTCGGATGAACTAACTCCCATGAATCCCCCCTCCCAGACACCCCCCACCTATAATCCCCTGCAGTACCCATTGTAACCCTTCTGTGATCCAAATCTTCCATGAACATCTAGTCCATAAAATAATCAAATACACTTAATAGGAAAAAGAAACAACAATGATAAGCTTACTTGCAAGAGACAAACATAAGGAAACTAAGGAAAAAACAAACAAACAAACAAAGACAAAAAACAAAATATAATTAGCGGATTGGGACATTCAAAAAATGGGGAAAAAAGCAACAGAAATGCCTTTAAATATATCTATCTATCTATCTATCTATCATCTATCTATCTATCTATCTATCTATCTATCTATCTATCTATCTATCATCTATCTATCTATCTATCTATCTATCTATCATCTATCTATATCTATCTATCTATCTATCTATCTATCTATCTATCTATCTATCTATCTATCTATATTCTTTTTTTTCCTTTTATCACTGTGTTATCAGATGTCGGGTGTGCCGTGACACCTCCCGCCTCTCAATCCCCATTGTCTCCCAAATTTTCATTTAATTTTCAAAGAAGTTTTAGGTCACAGCAAAGTCACACAAGGAGTACCAGAGACTCCAGAATGCAAAACACCACCCTTTCCCCACCCCATATTACCCCCCCCTTTTTTGGATGTTGCATTGTTATAACTGTTATGCAGATAGCAAAATATAGCAACTAAACATTGTCAATGATTTACAGTATAGTTTACAATTTAGACAATACAGTTTAATAAGTTTTGATGATATTTACCATGGCCTGTGTCCATTACTGTAAGGTAATGAAAAACCTTTCCCATGACCACTAAATACCCCATTAGATCTCAACTGTTCCTTCCTCCCCACCTCCCTGGGGCATATGACACTACCCTGTCTTGACTCATGGAATGTCAAGATTCATAGTTACATGCCCTGGGTATTTGAACCTGCCCTTCCTAATCTACCCACCTGTCAACGCTGGACCACCAAACCCAGTAATATCACTCCCCATCTGTCCTATCCTTAAGTATGCAGCTATACTCTATCCCTTTACCATAGATTATGTCCATAATGTTGATGGCTCAAAGCCTGCTCTTCTCTTACTCTCCTATGTTAACCTATCTTTCAGACAATGGTTCTCAGAGACTGCTCACTTTCCTCAGTTCAAATCAGTGAGGCAATATACTGTTCATCCTTCAGTGCCTGGCTTGCTTCACTCAACATAAGGTCTTCAAGATTCATCCACGTTATTCCATGTGTTAGCACATTATTCCTTCTTACAGTTGAGTAATATTCCATTGTATGTATGTACCACATTTTGCTTATCCATTCGTCTGTTGATGGGCAGCAGGGCTGATTCCAACTTTTGTCAATGGTGAACAATGCTGCTATAAACATTGGAATGCATATATCTGTTTGTGTCTTTGCTTTCAGTTCTACTGGGTATATACCCAGCAGTGGAATTGCTGGATCATACAAAAGATCTATTGTTAGTTTTCTGAGGAACTGCCAAACTGTCCTCCACAGTGGCTGGACCGTACCACAATCCCACCAGCAGTGGATGAGAGTTCCTATTCCTCCACATCCTCTCCAACATTTAGTGTCTCCTGTTTTTTGTTGTGTTTTTTTTTTAAGATTTTTATTTATTTATTCATCTATCCCCCTCTTGCTGCTTGTGCTCGCCGGGCAAGCCAACTAAGCCATGCGGGTGGGCATGCCCCCATCAGGAGGCCCCAGGAACCGAACCGGGGGCCTCCCACATGGCAAACGGGAGCCCCACTGATTGAGTCACAGCCGCTTCCCATCTCCTGTTTTTTTAATAGCTGCCATTCTGATGGGTGTAAGATCGTATCTCATTGTAGTTTTGATTTGCATTTCCCTGATAACAAGTGATGTTGATCATTTTTTCATGTGCTTTTTAGCCATTTGTATTTCTTCCTTGGAGAAGTGTATTTTCAGGTCAATTGCCCATTTTTTAAATGGGTTGTTTTTATTTTTATTTTCAAGGTGTAGGATTTCTTTATATATGCAGGATATTAGGCTCCTATCAGATAAATGTTTGCCAAATATTTTCTCCCATTGGGTAGGCTGCCATTTTATTTTCTTAATAACATCCTTTGAGGTGCAGAGGTTTTTAATTTTGATGAGATTCCATTTATCTATTTTTTCTCTTGCTGCTCTTGCTTTGGCTATGAAGTTCATGAAAACATTTCCTATTACAAGGCCCTGTAGATGCTTCTCTACATTATCTTCCAAGGTCTTTATGGTTTTGGCTCTTATATTAAGATCTTTGATCCATCTTGTGTTGATATTTGTTTAAGGTGTGAAATGGTATTCTTCTCTCATTCTTTTGGATATGGATATCCGGTTTGTTAAAGAGGCCATTCTCTCCCAACTGGGTGGGCTTCGTGGCCTTCTCAAATATCAGATAACTGTATATGCAAGGATCTATATGAGAACTCTCAATTCAGTTCCATTGGTCAGTAGGTCTATCCTTTTGCCAATACCATGCAGTTTTGATCACTGTAGCTTTGTAGTATGTTTTAAAGTCAGGTAGTGTGATGCCTCCAACTTCATTTTTCTTTTTCAATATGTCTTTGGCAATTCAGGGCCTCTTGCCTCTCCAAATATATTTTGTGGTTAGTTTTTCCAGTTCCTTTAAAAATACAGTGTTGACTTTTACTGGGATTGCATTAAATCTGTAGATTAGTTTGGGTAGGATAGACATCTTGATGATGTTTGATCTTCTTATCTATGAACAGGGAATATTTTTCCATTTATTTAAGTCTTCTTTGATTTCTTTTAACAGTGTTGTGTAGTTTTCTGTATATAATTCCTTTACATCTTTAGTTAAATTTAATCCTTGGTATTTGATTCTTTTAGTTACTATTGTAAATGGTATTTTTTTTCCTGATTTCCTCCTCAGTTTGCTGGTTATTGGTGTATAGAAATGTTACTGTTTTTTGAGCATTGTTCTTACAACCTGCAACATTACTGAACTCCTTTATAAGTTCCAGAAGCCTTGTTGTAGATTTCTCAGGGCTTTCTATGTATAGGATCACATCATCTGGAAATAATGAAATTTTTACTTCTTTTCCAATCTCGATGCCTTTTATGTCCTTTTCTTGTCTCAGTGCTCACACAAGTACTTCTAAGACAATCTTAAATAGGAGTGGTGATAGTGGGCATCCTTGTTTAGTTCCCGATCTCATAGGGAAGGCTTTTACGACTTCACCATTGAAAATGATGTTAGCTTTGGGTATGTCATATATACCCTTTATCATATTCAGAAAGTTTCCATCTATTCCTATCTTTTGTAGTGTTTTTATGAGGAAAAAGTGCTGTATTTTGTCGAATACTTTTTCTGCATTTATAGAGATGATCATGTGATTTTTTTTCTTTCAATCTGTTTATGTGGTGTATTACATTGATTGATTTTCTTATATTAAACCATCCTTGCATACCTGGGATGAAATCCACCTGGTCATGGTGTATAATCCTTTTGTTATGTTGTTGAATGTGAATAGCAAGTATTTTGTTGAGGATTTTAGCATGTAGGTTCATTAGAGAAATTGGTCTGTAATTTTCCTTTCTTGTGGTATCTTTATTTGGTTTTGGTATTAGGGTAATATTGGCATCATAAAATGAGTTAGATAATATTCCTTTTACTTCTATTTTTTGGAAGAGCTTAAGTAGAATTGGTGTTAGCTCTTTCCGGAAGGTTTGGTAAAATTCTGCTGTGAAGCGATCTGGTCTTGGGCTCTTCTTAGTTGGGAGGTTTTTGATGACTGAGTATATCTCTTTAATTTTAATAGGACTGTTGAGTTCACCTATTTCTTCTTTCATCAATGTCGGCTGTTTGTGGGTTTCTAGAAACTTGTCCATTTCCTCTAAATTATCATTCTTGTTGGCATATAATTTTTCAAAGTATCGTCTTATGATACTCTTTATTTCTGTGGGCTCAGTAGGATATCCCCTTGCTCATTCCTTATTTTATGTATTTGCATCTGTTCTCTCTTTTTCTTTGTTAGTCTGGCTAAGGGTTTGTCAATTTTATTGATATCCTCGAAGAACCAGCTTTTGGTTTTGTTTATTGTTTCCAGGGCTTTCTTATTCTCTATTTCATTTAGTTCTGATCTAATCTTTGTTATTTCCTTCTTTCTACTTCCTTTAGGTTTAGTTTGTTGTTGTTTTTCCAATTCCTCCAAGTGTGCAGTTAGGTCTTCAATTTTAGCTCTTTCTTCTTTTTTAATATATGAATTTATGGCTATGAACTTCCCTCTCAGGACTGCTTTCACTGCATCCCATAGGTTTTTATGTGTGTTGTTGTCGTTTTCATTAGTTTCAAGGTAGTTACTGATTTCTTTTGAGATTTCCTCTTTGACCCACTGTTTGTCTAAAAGTGTGTTGTTTAACTTCCATATCCTTGTGCCTAACCTGTTTCTCTGGCCCTTAGTGATTTCCTATTTCATTCCGTTGTGGTCAGAGAAATTACTTTGTAAAATCTCAATCTTTCTGAATTCATTGAGAGTTGTTCTGTGGCCTAGCATGTGGTCTATTTTGGAGTATGTTCCATGTGCACTTGAGAAGAATGTAAATCCCACTGTATTTGGTTGTAGTGTTCTGTATATGTCTATTAAGTCCAGGTCTTAATATATTGTATTGTTGAGTGCCTTTGTTTCTTTATTAATTCTCTGTCTAGATGTTCTGTCTAATGATGATAGTGGTGTGTTGAAGTCCCGTGCTATAATTGTAGAGGCATTTATTTCTCCTCTAAGTTTCTCCAGAGTTTGCTGCACATATTTTGAGGCCCCCCAATTGGGTGCATAAATGTTGATGATTGTTCTCTCTTCTTGAGAGATTATTCCTTTTCCTAATATGTAGTGTCCATCTTTGTCTCTTACAATAGATTTGCATTTAAAGGCTATTTTGTCTGATATTAGAATAGCTACTCCTGCCCTTTTTTGGCTATTGTTAGCTTGTAAAATGGTTTTCCAGCCATTCACTTTCAGCCTCCTTGAATCCCTGGGATGAAGGTGGGTTTCTTGTAGACAGCATATAGATGGATCATTTTTTTCTTATCCATTTTGCCAATCTGTGTCTTTTGGTTGGTGAATTTAATCCACTAACATTCGGTGTTATCACTCATAATGAATTTCTTGCTTCTGCCATTTTTCTTTGGGTTAATGTATGTCATATGTTGTTTTGTATCTCTTTTTGTCTTTTCAGTTGTTTTTAAACTCTCCTCCAACTCTCTCTCCCTTGTTTTCTCCTTTCAACTTGTAGAGATTCCTTTCATATTTCTTGAGGTGCTGGTTTCTTATTGACATACTCTGTTAATTTCTGTTTATCTGTGAATATTTTGAACTCTCCATCATTTTTGAATCCCAGTATTGCTGGATAGAGAATTCATGGCTGGAAATTTTTTTCTTTTAGTATTTTGACTATGTCATACCACTGTCTTCTTGCCTCCATGGTTTCAGCTGAAAATTCAGCACTTAATCTTATTGTGCTTCCCTTGTATGTGATGGTTTTCTTTTCTCTTGCTGCCTTGAGTATTTTCTCTTTGCCTTGAGCACTGGACATTTTGACAAATATATGTCTTAGATTTGGCTTGTTGGGATTTATACTATTTGGGGTGCGCTGTGATTCCTGGATCTGCACATCCATCTCTCTCATTAGGGTTGGGAAGTTTTCAGCCATTATTTCCTTCGACACTCCTTCTGTTCCCTTTCCCTTCTCTTTTCCTCTGGGATGCCCATAATGTATATGTTTGTGCATTTTGTATTATCAGTTAATTCCCTGAGTCCATGCTGAATTGTTTAAATCTTTTTGTCTATCTGTTCTACTATCTATTTGATATCAGCTGTATTGTCTTCCATATCACTAGTTCTTTCCTCTGCCTGTTCAAATCTGCTGTTATGTGAATCCAGCATCTTTTTCATTTTCTGGATTGTGCCATTGTTCAACATCATATCCATTATCTTTTTAAGTATGTTTGCAATTTCTTCAGTATTTTCTCCCAGTGTCTTCCTTATAACCTTAATCTCTTCCTTCACTTCTTTACGTTGGTCTATGATATTTATTTGGATAGCTTTGATTAGTTGTTCGATGTTCTGCATCGCTTCCTGGTTTTTATTTTGTTCATTGGACTGGTCCATGTTTTTCTGTTTCTCAGAGTCATTTGTATTTTTTTGTTGCCCTCTGGTCATCATATTATTTTGATGGGTTTGTTCAGTTGATTAGCTTTTCTCCATGCTCTAGTGTTTTATTTAGCTGGTGGTTCTGCGTGTGAGTTAAGTTTTCTCTTTGGCACTTTTTCTTCTTATTTTATTTCCTTGCTTCTTTCTATGATCCCTTGAAGGCAAAATATTAGGGCCAGAGGAATAAAAAGATATAAGGAAGGCAGAAGGATAATAGTAATATTGATAAAAGTTAGAAGAGGGGCCAAATGAGATTTAATGAGATGAATATTTAACTTGTGTAGGCAGTGTAGAGTAATAGGAATAAAAGTTCCTACAATGGACTGGGAAAACAAATGGAGGAATATATATATAGTGATTTAGTTGGCTAGAATTATGAGGAGGGAGAGAAATAGTAAAGAAAGTGCTGAAAGGAAAAAGTTAATGCTAATTTAAAAAAAGAAGAAAACAAAATAGATGGAATAGTAATTGACACCCTTAAGTTGTGGGCCTATGAAAAAATGTTGTATCTAAGAGCCACAATAGAAAGCAGAAGGCAGAAAGATGAAGGAAGGATAAGCAATTGTTTAGAATATAGTATCAATAAAGACAGCGAGTGGGAAATTACTGAAGAAGAAGCACTGCAAAGAAGCGACAAGCTAGCAGCACCTAATTTAAAAAAAATGAAAGAAAAAAGAAAGGGGGGAGGAAAGAGGAAAGAAAAGGAAGAGACCAGAAATAAACAGAGAAAAACCAATTATCCACACAGGCAAGCAGGCAAACAGAGCTAAGGAGGGTTGATGATTCCCCTAGGGTCCACGTGGATCCTCTCTGCCTGCTTGTGTTTATCAATCAATCAATTTCCCCGCAGGGTTCTATATGCAGGTCCTGAAACAGATTTTAGCTATTAAACTAAATTAAAAAGAATTTATTTTTTCATTTATTGAAGTGACCTTCTCACTTTTTTTTTTTTTTTTTTGGCGATATACAGGACCCAAAATAATTCCTCCTCTAGACCAACCCCCTTAGGGAAGGGACCCTAGCTGGGCTTGTGGAAATTAATCAAGCACGTCCCACTTCCTGGACTCCCCAGGGTAGCTTTACCTCTGATGTTAGTCAGTGCAGAGTGCTAAAGATGGCCGATTCCGCCCCTTCTGGAGCCGAGCACCGGCATCACCGGGTTGCAATGTAAATCAGTTTGACTCTGCAGATTTGCATCTGCTCTCAGCCTGATGTTGCTTCAGGTTGGCTTATCTGCTCCCCAAAGCTATGGGGCAGTGCAGGCAGCCAGATCCTTGTCAAAAAATAAAAATAAAAAATTCTCTTCCCTGTCCTCCAACAGAACCCTCCCTCTTTTGGAAAGTGTTCCCTCTTCCTGGCTCTGCGGTGGCCTGGGGCTTATCCCTAGGCAGCTAGGCAAATCAGCTCCCTCCCCTGAACAGAATCACCCGTCTCGTCTTCTGGGTGCCAATTTGCTACGGCTGTTCTGATCACCCAAGGACCAAGGGGCTCCAGGCAGCCAGATCCCCAGAAAATAAAACTTTCTTGCCACACTTGCAGCTCCAACTGGCCATTTTTTATTTTATTTTCTCCCTAACCTTGGGGCTCAGCCGTCCGTGCTAACCACCACCGGCAGGCTTAAAACTTATGAATCTCTACCATTCCATCCACGCCGTTGATCCGCGCAGATAGATGTCCCAAGCTTCTCATTCCATGCGTGCACAGCACAGACCCCCGGGCAGGACCCCGTCCACTATCCGCCTTGCTCTGGGAGCTTGCAGTCTGTGCCCTCCTACACTAACGCCATCTTGGCCCCGTCTCCTTGATGGTAAAATTGCAATTGAAGTTAAATAGCTACTCTTTATTAAATATTTCATTAAAAAATCTGTTAATTTTAGTTCATAAACACTGAATTGTTTCATATCTTAATTGTTTTTCTAATCATCTTTCCACAAAGTTCAGAAATACAAAATCACCAGAAACCCTTGAAGTTTCTTAGAAAAGTTTGATGAAGTTATCAATTTATTTTTCACTGTTCGATGGATTTTAATATTGGATAAATATAGAGATATAGCTATTATATATGCATATTATATGATACAGATATTTTTCCAATGATAAAAGAGAGCTGCCTTAAGTAGCTACCACAGGCCTCCTCTCCAGTCCCTACTTATCATTATCATTATCTTTGGCTATATCAATATTATTGTGGAAATCACTTCCAGCACCCTGACATTCTCTTTATCAATTTCTATCATACCACTCTGCTCCAGCTACTAAAACAGTCTTTCCCAATGTGGTGGTTTGAAACTGGATGTATCCTAGAAAATCATGTTATTAAAGCCAATCCATTCCTGTGGGTGTAAACCTATTGAAAGTAGGATGTTTTGATGAGGCTACTTCAGGTAAATTGTATACCAGTGTGGGTCTTAATCCTCTTACTAGGGTCTTTTATAAATTGAATGAATACAGAGAGACAGAAAGTGAGAGAGAGAGAGAGAACAATGGAAACAAGAAGCTGAAAGCTATGAAACCTGAAAAAGAAAGGAAAGAACAAAAGTGAGCTCCATAAGACACCTCCATGTTCCATGCCATGTGGCAGAGGAGTCCAGGATTGTTGGACTTTGGGAAGAAAGCATCATCTTGATGTTGCCTTGATTTGTACATTTATCTCGGCTTTCAAAACTATAAGCTTATAAGCTACTAAATGTCCATTGTTAAAGCTAACATATTTCATGGTATCTAATTTTAGCAGCCTAGCAAACTGAAACACACATCACTACTGCTTCTTCTAAAGAGTTATACAGTAACAATGAACCCTCTTTCCTTAATAATGTGTCTTTACGTCTGCCAAACAAACTGGTATTATCCTATTACTTGTCATATAATTGTTCAGGTTCTTTTAATTATTTTGCTCTTGTAGCTATTCCTTCCATTTCTAGCTTACCCTTATTTTCCTTAAATTATTTAAAACTTTACTCTTTTAAAAATTACTTGCAGTTTTGATTCAGGAAGCTTTGATCACATTATTTTTCTTATTTAGAGAAATGACTGGGGGTAATGCTAATGTTTTTTCATGTCTGACTCTACACAGAACAATGCTAATTTTTTTTTCACATAATTACCCTATCATTCTGCAGGAGAATCCTAGGGAATAGATAGAATTATTTTCCTGTGCAACAAAGGACTTATACAACAACAGTTACAAAACACTGCTAAAATAAATTAAAGGAGACATACATAAATGGCAAGGCATCCCATCTGATTTACAGATTCAATGCAATCCCAATAAAAATCCCAAGACTGTGTTTTTGCAGAAATAGACAAATAAATTATCAAATTTATTTGGAAGAGTAAGGGGCCTCAAGTAGCCAAAAACATCTTTAAAAAGAAATATAAAGTTGGAGCAATCTCACTTCTGGACTTTAAAATATTATTGATACATAGCTAAAGTGGTAAAAACAACATGATACTGTTATAAAGACAGACACAATGAGCAATGCAACCAAAAAAAATTCAGAAATAGGCCATCACATCTATAGTCAAGTGGTGTTTGACAAGGCAGTTAAGCCCTCCCAGCTGAGGCAGAACAGTCTATTCAACAAATGGTGCCAGTAGAACTGGATAACCATATCCAAAAGAAAGAAATGAGGTCCCTATCTCACATCTTATACACAAATTAACTCAAAATATATCAAGGACCTAAATATGAAAGTGACAGCCATAAGACTCCTAAAAGAAAATGTAGGAAAATTTCTTCAAGATCTTATGGTTGGTGATAGTTTCTTAAACCTTACATACAAAGTATGAGCAACAAAAGAAAAAAATAGACAAATGAGACCTTCTCAAAATTAAAGACTTTTGCACCTCAAAGGACTTTATCAAAAGGGTGAAAAGGCAGCCCCCTCAATGGGAGAAAGTATTTGGCAACCACATAGATGATAAACATTTAATATCCATGACATATAAGGAGATCATACAACTCAACAATAAAAAAGACAAACTACCCAGTTAAAAAATGGTCAAAAGACTTGAAAAGGGAAGCGGCTGTGGCTCAATCAGTAGGGCTCCCGTTTACCATATGGGAGGCCCCGGGTTCGGTTCTCGGGGCCTCCTGGTGAAGGCAAGCCTGCCCGCACGGCGTGGTTAGCTGACCCAGCGAGCACAAGCAGCAAGGGGGGGATAAATGAATAAATAAATAAAATCTTTAAAAAAAAAAAAAAAAAAAAAGACTTGAAAAGTCAATTGTCCAAAGAAGAAATACAAAAAGCAAAGAAACATGTGAAAAAATATTCAATTTCTTTAGCGATTTGAGAAATGTAAATCAAAATTACAATGAGGCATCATTTCACATTTATTAGACTGGCCACTATTAAAAAGTTGGAAAACTGTAAATGTTGGAGAAGATGTAGAGAGATAGGAATGCTTGTTCATTGTAGTGGGAATGTATAATGGTACAGCCACTGTGGAAGTTGACTATGGACTTGCCATGTGACTCAGCAATACCATTAATAGGTACATACTTAGCAGAACTGACAGTAGAGACACAAACAGACATCTGCTCACCAATGTTCATAGGGGCATTATTTACAATTGCCAAAAGTTGGAAATAACCCAGGTGTCCATCAACTTATGAATGGATAAACAAATTTTGGTGTATATACACAATGGAATATTATGAAGCAGTAAGAAGAAATGAAGCCATGAAGCATATGACAACATGGATAAGCCTGCAGGACATTATATTGAGTGAAGCAGACCACACACCAAAGGAAAAATACTGTATGATTGTGTTATTATGAATTCAATATATTGTGTAAACTCATGGAGTTAGTAATTAGAATATAGGTCAACAGAAAGTATAATGAGAGTAGAGAATAGAAAGCTGAGGGTTAATATATTATAGAATTGGAAAAAAGGTTGCTTGTAAATCTTTGGAAATTAATAGAAAAGGTGAAAGCGTATCATGGTGTTTGTAACTAGCAGAACTATTACAGGGATATGACAGTGGCTGAACAGGAAAGTCTAACGTCATGTATATTACTAGAAGGAAAGTTAAAACCTGCGTCAGGGGACTATATAAGATAATAAAAACTCATGTTAAACACGAATATGGGTCATATTGCATATATAGGATTGTTTTTACAAAATATAAATACAAATATACTAGAGAAAAGAAAAAAGAATACCAGCTATGTATGGCAGGAGAAGCATAAAGAGATTGAGAGATGATGAGTTTTGTGTGTTTTTTGTTTATTATTATTATTTATTGAATTAATGAAAATGCTCTAAGAATGATTAAAGTGATGAATGCACAAATATGTAATTACATTGAATATATTGATTTTACACTTTGGATGTATTTATGCCTTGTTAATATTTATCATTAAAATTGATGTGTTAAAAAAAAAGATCATGTTGCTGCTTCTTCTGTGATTTTCCCTGCATCCTATCTTTCATGTAACCAAAACCAGTCAGTACCATGTACATCACACATTCTATTGACAGTACATTCATTACCTCCTCAGCTCTGACAATTTCTTTCTCTTTTTAGTATTCCTTCAACATTGTAAAGATTTTGTATTTAAAACTACTGTTTTTACACTTCACATTGCTGAAGATTTCTATTAAAGCTTGAATTTCATTTGTAGTTTACACTTAATTTTCCAAGAAATACATTACAGTTCTAAGATGTGAAAATGCTATTTTAAAAGGTTACCCTGTACAAGCAGTCAAAACTCTCACTTACAGTCTTAAATATTGAATATTATCTAATCTTGATTCATGTATCATTTTGTGATTTGATTATTTTTCACTCAGATGTAAATTTTTGAGATATACTTCTTTTGGTTACTATGGATTGAGTTCATTCATTTAAACTAAATGCACATTTTTTATTGCTTTTGAGTTTTCTTTTATTACTAAGATGTATAGTTCATATCATTTTATGCTTCATTTTGCTCACAAACAATATTCTATCTGGTCGATATATGTGCCCTAGCACTACATATGGGATGTTTTTTTCATTTCTTTATACATAGATGAGATTGTTAGCAAATATATTACATTTCCAAATATGCATGCATTCATCTCTGGGCTTTTAAAAATCTCATTTTGCAGTTCTCCATCATGCCACAGTATCAGTCTGCCTTGATCTACAGAATTAAGTAAATTTCTCCCAAGTGTATTGTAACAATTTATGAGCTAAATTCTAAAAATTTCCCAGTTCCATTAAGCCTGCTTGGACAAAACACATCAAAATATTTATTTGGAAGGTACACTATGCTTGAATTGAAATTTTGAGAGTTTGTTTCTTTGAAATTCCTTTCTTAGGCTAAGCATTATGTTTTCCTTTCATGGATAAATAGTTGCTCATTTCATTGCATTTGGAAATATAAATTTTTGATAATTCATATGTTTTTCTATTCCTTAAAAAATCTCTGATGGAAATGGTAAGGAGTATTTTGAACAACAAGAAAAAAAGAAATTATTTTCCTTTCAAGTTATTAAACTTATTAAAGTATTACTGATTGTAGATTCATTGATATAAATGACTATTATATGAGTCACAATTAAATTAGTCATAGAGAACATTAATTAAGCATCACTACAAAAATATCTAATCTTTGTAATTGGCCATAAGATAATATTAAATGTTAAAAACACATGAGAATAATGAAAGTTAGAATTCTTAAAAAATCTTTCTTTAGTAATCTTTTAGTTGATTAAATTAGGAGGCAAAGAGTTACCAAAGTTACATTTATTAGTACATAATATAGCACTGGGTGGAAGATAGATTTTACTAGAGTTTATTTGTTACAGTTTTTTTTAAAAACATATTCAAGCCATAGGAAATTTTAGTCAGTCTTGAGGCCACATCATCTGTTGCAAATAATGCTGTGTAAAATATTTAAATTTGTATTGTAACTCAAGCTCCAATTTTCCTCTATAGACAAGGAATCAATCAGTAAGAAAGCAAGCTATTTGGATAAGGAATAGTGATGGAAGAAGAAGAAATCCCCGTACAAACAATATAGGAAAGGTAAGGTAAGCCTTACCTAGAAGAACTGCCGATATTAGAAGAAAATATTTTCATAGAATCATTGGAAAGAATAAAGGTACAGAAAAGAGAAATGTTAAAGTGAGGTATCAGAGAAAGTAGAATTTAGGTTGAAGCATATGTATTAGAAATATAATGTTATGACAAAACAAAACAGAAACCCTAAACCAGGTGGTTTATTCTATATAACTGAATATTTTGACCGTCGATTATATTATAATGTGCTTTTAAATTTTTCACATAATTAAAAATGTATTAATGACTTGTCTGAGAAACCCACAGACAATTTTATTCTTATTTTAAATGTGCCCTGGAGGAGCATTGATGTCCATATTAACTCAGAGGAGACTGAGAAAACAATGCTTATGTCGAAGAGGAAAAAGTAGAATGAAATAAATAAAATACAAACTTTTATTAAATTGATGAAATCAATCCATTATTTTTTATATATGCTTAGGAGTCATAAGAAAAATATCAGTCTTAATACAAATCTTTCCATCAGTTCAATGATGTATCAGAGTACATATTGGTATAAGATAAATAACATAGCATTTGGAATTTAAGAGTAAGTGTGACTCAGCTCAATGACTAAACCTATGCATGATGTTAGACTTGTTCTCCAAAGTTTACTCTATCAAAAAGCTATATGGGAGAGCAGATGCGGCTCAAATGGTTGAGTGCCTGCTTCCCACATATGAGTTCCTGGGTTTAATCTCCTGACCCAGTATCTCAAAAATAAAAGTAAAAATAGCTATGGATTTGAATGACCAAGAAGACACAATAATGTACAGACACAGAGAAAATTAAATATATGTAACAATGAATATATAAAGAATTTTCTTTAATTATTCCAATATTTATTATAAATAAAGGAGACTCATATAATTGAATTTTGTCATCAAATGTATTTGTTTTTAACAGTTAAAAACACTGGCTCTCAAAGTTAATATTAAAACCAAATCATTAAAATATATAACCAAATCATAAAATATATGTGACCCAAGAATTGCCAGGCATTCCATCCTTTAACTAATTAAAATATTTGTTTTGTGATAGGCAATATGCATTCAAACAGTATTCTATTCAAATTATATCCCTCAAATCTTATTATGATTCAAAGGGCTATAAATGTGGGTTTTGTGATCATTTTCTAACTTTTCAAATTCCCAAGATAGTATAACTTTTGAAAATTACTTTCGGTTTCATAAATATATTTTTTTCTGGAGGCTGAAAGAAAAGCTACATTGGGTATGGTCAAGTCAATATTAGCACTTGTTAAAAGGATTCAGGAGTTACAAAGAGAACGTAACAATGATTCTTAGAGAATTTAGTAATATAGGACCATACTTTAGAAATTAATGAAATAGCTTCCATAAATATTTTAATAGAAAGGAATAAAATTCCAGATATCTTGGACTCAACATTGAAACATGAAACACTAAGTTTCAAAAGAGGAGAGACATAATAAAAGTTATTTATTAAGCCCTTTCTGCAGAAATGGAATTTTGTGCACATTGCTTATTTCATCTTTATAGCAACTCTCACAGCCAATAAATGCCAGAGCTAAAATTCAAATCCAGGTTTCCTTTTTTGGGTATATACTCTTCACAGCTACATATTGCCTCCTATTATACCATGACTTAAGTCTGTAACCACCCCTTGTTTTATACAGAAATAAAACAAAACAATATTCTTAATATATATGAATATTTTTTAAACCTTTGGAACAAGAAGAAAATTATGAAACACCTAGTAATCTTACGTGGCTTCCAGATACTTAGCTAACCAAATAAAGTTTGAAAATTATTGTTTTCCTCATTATATCAGAATATAAGTCTCTGAAAATTTTAATGAGTCAAATATTTTCTATATATAATAGATAAAATTTATTGATAAAATTTCTCTATTTTCCTGACAGCTTAGGCTTGGAACCAATTTTGTTTCTATTATGTTCAACTGGGAAATAATCTTCACTCAGGAAAATGAAAGCATCCACCCTGTTTGGAATATTCTCATTTATCACTACATACATAAATTCTATCTTATTTTTTCTTTTCTAGTAAGTGTGGGATTCTGATTCTTAGGTAGAACTCTACATATAGCTGATGTTGATGGACACATTGTATTCACATATGCAATAGGCAGGAACTTAAAGTTTATATTACTGGGGATTTCATAACAGAATCTAACTTGATATTTTTAGTTCTATCTCCCAAAATATTTTGCAAGTGATCTGAAATTTCCTCCTATCTGTAGAACAGCAGGTGCAGTTTAGGTACACTATGGACATAGTTACTTTAGATTGTTTATATGTATTAATTCTACTGCTGTAAATCCATAGGAGTTGACACAAGGGAAATATATGCCAATATTTGCTGGCTCAAAACATCAATATGATGATTTACTCAATAAGAAAGAGTAAATGGTTCTGTAATAATGCACTAAATGTTGATATTTGTGAATGAATACATTTCCTGGGTGTCTATTTCAAAATGATGTCTTATAAAAATATAGATTTTAACAATAAATTCTAAAAAATCTGTGGAAGAGCTGCAGTATTATTTCCAGGTGAATTGGGGGAGGGACATGTGGATAAAAAAAACTATGAAATTATCACATATGTGTAAAAAGGGCTATTTATTCAGGACTGACTATAGAATGTTTTCTTATCAATGTGGTTTTCCATCATTACTTGTGTCAATGAATTGAGGCTGATACACATTCCATCTAGGATGGAGAGAGTATCATCACTTATTTTCTGTCAAAGTTAGTGATAAGTTTCCTACAATCTTTTTCTATTTTTATGATTCCCAGCAATAGGAACACTGCTCTGATTGTTAAAATAAGAAATGAATCAGCAATTATCCCAGGTTGTGTGCCTGAATAATTGGGTGTCCTCATTTTGTACCTCACAGCTGTGTTGGAATTTCCAGTCTTGGTGATTTATAGAATGATGGTTGTTTTAGTTTGGATTATTAAAAAGTAGAGGCAAGTCTCAGAATTCTATTCTTAAAGTGGATGAGGTGTTAGTATGAGACAAACAGGACCAGACAACTGGTCAGAAGAAATACTATCCAGTAGGGGCTCATGGAGATCCAGGAGAAAAGGAGTTGCTCACAGCACAAGGTCAGGACCAGGGGCTCACATTAACTGGATTACATATTTGGATATCCATTAGTCACTCCCAAGTGGCAAGTATTTGGCCCATTACCCTATGAAAATTTTGAAATTCAAATTTAGAATTATTCAGGATGTGATCAACAGATAATAATAGTTGGTTATTTTTCTGGGAAAGGGGATGCTAGCAAATACAGAGGTTGAATTGTTTAAGGACTGTTACTCATGTAGGTGAAAGTGGTCTCATTTTATGAAATTATAATTGCCCAGAGGATCTTATCATAGGAGTCTGGTTATGTAGAGTATATCCACCAGTCAGTAAGACTGGACAGTGTCAACATTTTAGAATAATCTAAAAATGGTATTAGAATAAGTATATTCTGGCATAACAATTATAATAATGAGGAAAGAATAGAGCAAAATGTTCATTATCAATGGATCACAACAAAGGGTTATAAAAAATGAGAGGAATGATTATAAATAAGCAGATAAATAGAAACAGGAATTAAATAAGGGTCTTGGTCCAACATCTTTGGTGGAAGTTTTCTATTATCTGTTGTCATATGCTTGTTCCAAATATCTTGAGACAGCTGTGTACTCTCAAAGAGTATCTGATTCTGGACGATCTCTGTGACTCCTCAGTTTGAGGTTCCCTATTAGAATAGCCCTCCAATAGTGGGAAATTCTGAATTGCTTCTTTTGTTAAACATAAACCTAAGTATTGACTCATTTGAATTTTACTACTATGTTTTTTTTTTAACAGTACCTGGTAAAGTCCCTTCCAATGAGATTCAAGGGCAGTTTTTCTCTGATATAGCCTCTAAGAAACAAAGTGTCCTGGTTGAAGATCATGAAGAAGCTGTTTAAGAAGATATTGTGATAAGTAGATTTTACACTTTGGTGACTATATTTGGCATTGTACATGAGTTCCTTGTAATATTGTTCCAGGTTTACATACAGTAATGTAAAGCCTAGCATGGAGGCAAAATCCCTAAATGTATGGTCCTTCCATCTACTAGTTCATAGAGAGAAAACTGATGTGTTGCTTAGGGAATGTATAACAATAAGAGCCAGTGGAAGTAGCTTAGGCTAAGGAAGCACAAGAATTTCTGAAAGATTTTCTAATTTTGATTTAAGGACATCATTGCTCCTTTCAACCTTTCTATAAGTTTGTGGGCTGCAAGGACATCATAGATTTTTAGTGAGTGGTAATGTTTACAGAGTTCTTTAATAACAATTCCTAAAAAGTGTTTGCATAGATCACTTGATTAAAAAAGTTGTAATGCCCAAGGTTGGATACACAAAATCAAGTAGCTTTTTTTGGTAACTATAAAGAATGTAGCTTTTCAGAAAGAAATGCTTCAACTCATCCTGAAAATACACTCACAATAACTAAAAAATATTGAAACTCCATGGAGGGTACAAGATGGAAAAAATCGATCTGAAGCACTCTAAGACCCCTTGAAGCTTTGGTTCTTGGCCATGTTTTTCCTTTACAAGTTCCCAGGACCATGTTTTGACAGGTGGTGAATGACAGGAAAACAACCTCGTTCATCTTATTAAAGTTTTTCTACTAATGTTGATGTAATAGAGTAATTTGTTCATTCCATCATCTGTAAATTCATGGAGAAATTTGGTTAATTTCCATTTGAAATGCTACCAAGTGGATGTTTTAGAGATCACCAGAGATCATCTGCATGAGGGGTATTACTAGATTTTTTTCCCATTTTTCCTTTTCAAAAACAGGTGCTAAATATTGATAATATATAATTGCCTTTTTGAATTCCTCTGGGGATTAAACCTTTGAGGGTATGCATAGGATCACAACCTTGGCTAAGGCAGCTTGTTTGGCATATGATCTGCTAAAGCATTTCATTCAATTACTCTCTGTTGTTTCAATAAATGACAAACTCTATGTTTTGCCATCTGGGCTGATTTTACTTCTGGTATAGGACTGTATTCTAAAGGACTGCTTAAATTAGTGGTAACACTTCTGTGACAGTTTGAATTTCTTTTATGAATCCCAAAAAGAAAAAGATTATATTTTTCAACTAATCCATTCCTGTGGGTGTGAGCTTCTTTTGATTGGGACCATGTCAGGAGTGAAGTGTGACTCAGGTTGAGTCTTTACCCTCTTCCTGGGTCTGATATAATGGAGACACAGAGAGAGACACACAGGAAAAAGGAACTCTACCATTTTTGATCCTCCCATGTGAGAGGACTAGAAACACAAGAACCCCAAGAGGCTAGTCCCACGGAGTAGGTCAAGAAGAGATGAGAATTTCCACATGCCTTATAGCTAACAGCTGAATTTGGGAGAAAGTGGAGCAGCTGAGACTGAGATGGGAGGATGGAAAGATACAAGCCCTATTTCTGGTTGCTCCCAGCTGAGCTCCAGGAGACAATAGATTTTAGAAGGGAAGGCAGAGTCCTCAGCAGAAATCAATGACCATCTTGCTTCTCCATATGGCAGGATCCTGAGAGGCATCTCTGCTGATGCCTTGATTTGAATATTTCACGGCCTTGGAACAGTAAGATTTTATCCTAACTAAAATCCCCACTACAAAAGCCAATCTGTTTCTGGTGTTCTACATCAGCAATCCTTTGGAAAACTAAGACAATATCCTATTTGATAACCTCCAGTTTTGGTTTTGATATATCACTAAGAAAGGAAGAAGAATATTGCCATCAAGCCAGAAGGCTCCATTATGCTGTGTATTAGTCAGGATTGGAAAAGTTTTTTTTTTTTTTTTTCTTTCAATTTCTTCCTATGGCAGTAGAAATGTTTATCCTATGACAATCCCTCCTTGTATATTGGAAGCAAATAACTTGTTCTCAGTTTCACAGGTTCACAACCTGTGGAGAATTTTGTGCCAAGACTACATGCCTATAACTTATTTTGATGAGATTTTGTACTTAATATTTTTACTTGAAATGATTTAAGGCCTTTCAAAAAATTTTCATGGAATGAATGTATTTTCATTTGGAAAAAACATGTATTTTGGGGGTTTGTATGGTAGAGTGCGGCAGCTTGAGGCTTTTGTGAACCCCAGAAAATCCTGTTCTTAAAGTTAATCTATTCCTATGTGTGTAAAACTATCATAGGTGTGACCTTTAGATTAACTTATTTCATTTAAGGGCCTTTGATTAGATTTCATGACCCAGAGAGGGTCTTAATCCTTTTACTCAAGTCCTTTATAAATGGAGAAATAAGAGCCACAGACATGAAAAAAAAGCAGCAGAGAAAGAGAGGAACACATAAGCTAAGAGGAAAGGTACCAGGACCCAGAAATTGAAATGAACAGAGCACAGAAGTGGAAGAAAGCCACTTTAGCCTGAAGCTGAAGGCAACGAGGCTTGGAGGAGTGGGGAGAGATGAGCAGATGTTGCCAGGTGATTGATCATCTACAGCTGTAGCTCAGGGAGAAAGGATCTCCTGATGACTTGGTTTGGACACTTTTACAGCCTCAGAACTATAAACTTTTAACCTAATAAATCCCCATTGTAAAAGCCAACCAATTTCTGGCAGCAGCTTTTAAGAAACTGATAAATTTCCCTAATCTTAATCCTCATTTCTGTGAGCACAAATTCTTTTGTAAATAAGACCAATTGAATATATTATTTTCATTTGCTATGTGGTCCAAAAAAATATAGGTGGATATTAATATTAATTGGGGACATGATGAAGAGTTGACACTGGATGGCAGAGGTTGGAGAAGGAAGAAAACAAAAGTCATTGGAACCAAGATAAGAGAGATCTCCATGTGAAATAAGGCAGAGTTACAAGCCCAGAAACTTCAAAGATTACAGCAAGCCAGCACCAGAATGCTACAGACTTTGGATAATGTTTTAGTTTATTAAAGGCAGTCAAGGCAATATATGAGAAATTGATGGGCTTTTCAAGTGTGACTTTGTGATGGTTAGGCTAATGTGTCAATTGGGCCAGGTAGTTGTATCCAGGTGTTTGTTCCAGCAAACACTGGGCTAATTGTAATACAAGAGCATTTATGGACATCAATCACCAGTGAGTTTACTGCGTGCATGGCTGATTACATCTGCATCAATCAGGGAGATTACATCATTAATGGGCGACACTTTCATCCCATCAGTTGAATGCCTTAAAAGGGGAAGTGATTTCAACATTCAGAGAGAATTTCCCAGCTCGTCGTTGGACAGGCAACTTCTCCCAGAATCTCATCAAGGACCTTTCATCAGAGCCCCTGGTTTGCAGCCTGCCTGCAGAACCTGGACTTGTGCATCCCCACAGTCGTGTGAGAGACTCTTTTAAAATCTCATATTATTGACAGATATCACCTGTTGATTCTGTTTCCCAAAAGAACCCTGACTAATACAGATTTCAATAACTTAAAAGCTTATCGTTTCAATGCTGAGAAAAATGTTCACATCAAGGCATCAGATGCAGCTCTCTCCCTTAAGACCAGCTGCCCAAGATCTTGGACTCCTGTCACATAGCAGGACACAATGGCGGCATCTGGCAGTCTCTGCTTTCTCCTCTGAGCTCTTTTGTTTTCAGTTTCTGGCTTCCTCCAGCTTTCTCTCTGCTCCTGTGTCTTTCTTTCTCCCAGGTTCTATTGATTTCAACTTCTGGATTCTAGGTGCTTCTCTCTCAGCTTCTGAGAGAGTTTATCTCTGTCTCTGTGGCCCCCTCTCTCTGTATTTACCTATTATAAAGGACTCCACTAAGAGGATTAAGACACATCCTAGGACATGCCTTGCTGAAATAATATCATCAAATGCTCCCACCTACAATAGGTTCACACCTACAGGAATGGACCATTTCAAGAACATGATTTTCTGTGATACGTACAGTCCCAAACTACCACAGATAAAGGGCAAGCATTGCAGATAACTTGATTGTGTACCTCTAGCCTTCAAAACCTTGAGACAATAAATTCCTGTTGTTAAGCCAAACCATTTTAATGGTATTTGCCACAGAAGTCTGGTAAACTAAGAGGGTTTTTGACAGACTGACATGATATATATTAAGAAATTTGTTATAGAAAGTGGCTTACAATGTGACTGTGGATATTTCCAATTCTGAAATCTTTAGAGCAGGTGGATTGAAGGTGATGTTGAATTTCCAGTTAGAAGCATCTGGCTGAAATAGAAGCAGAAATATTTCTCAACTTCTGAAATCCTCAGTTCTGCTTTTCATGCCTCCAATTAATTGGATGGGGAGACTCCCCACACTGCTGTGGGCATCTTCTTTGTTGATTATAGATGCTATGAGTTGTGGATACAATGAACTGATTATAGAAACAAATCCATCTATGAATTACACTCACAATGATAATCAGGCCATTGCTAGGTTGATCCAACTACAGTACACCATAAGGTTCCCACTTGAAATGTGAAGTTAGCCATAAAAGTCAATTGCTTATCAACTTACCACTAACACACACCTAATTAACCATACATAATCACTAAATAATGACTACAACATAGTTATAATTCTTCCTAACATGATATAACTGACCTGTGTATTAACTTTTTCCCAGAAGAGGATGCAAGTCTTTGAGTGATAATCAGTCTTTCCCTGTATATTTTATACTATGACATAAAATTAATATAACTTATGTTTTATGATAAGAGAGCAAAAGTTGGAAGAAAGCAAAGATATTTACTTCTCATGTGTGTATGTGCATGAGTGTTTGTGTATATAAACATATTCATTAAAAAATAAGGGAAAATACTCAACAGAGTCTTGTTTCTGCACATGGTCACATGGTCATAGCTAATATTTATAACTACCTTCATCTACTACCTGTTCCAATTTCCCTTTACCCTTAGCAAGCATGTCAATTGATTATGGTTCTTTTCTTTGTGGAGTGACCCAATCATTCAATCTTAAATTATCTAGAACATTAGTAGCTCTGATTCAATTGGGTTGTTGTAGTATTTCAATCACTTTAACCATAGGACATGGTAGTAATTAGAGACAACATAATGGATCCCCTATATTCCAGAAGTATTCTTCCTTACCTCCATTAGCAGTCCAATTTCCCCTTGGTAAGCAGCATCAATGACTCCAGTCAATACAGTAATTCACTTTTTGCCTATTGATCCAGAAGTATGAGAAGACCAAAATATCCAGCTGTCAGTTTTATGTTCCATTTTGATGGAATCATTGTTATGTTACCTGGTGGAAGATCTCCTCTGTTTGCAGACTTCGAGGTCCAGAAAAGGTAAGTTCAGAGGACAAGAAGCAAAAATTTTGAAAGTGAATCACATGGGTAATAGTGATTACTCTACTCCCATTTCCAGCAAATGATACCTCAATCCATTATTCTTGGCTCTGGGAGAAACCTCACTATAGAGTTGACACTGATTTAGAGAACATACAACACCCAAAGAACATTTATTCTTCTCTGCAATATATTGCCCTCCTGCTGGCATTGTGATTGAGTCTTAAATAGGTCATTTCACAGTTCTGTCAATGTAGTTGATTCAAGATGATGGAGAACATGGTAAGGTCATTTAATCCTCTCAGTGGAGTCCTTTTAAATGGAGGAATATAAGCAGAGAAACAGAAAAAAAAAGCCTCAGAAACAGGAGAGATCTTGGAGGCTAGAGGCTGGAATTAGTGTAGCACAGAGGTACAGAAAGAGGCCCTCAAAAGGCTAGGCCCATGGAGCAGCTCAAAGCTGAAGAGATGAAGCCTGGAACTGCAGAGAAAACAGTAGATCAGCAGTGAGACAAGCCATGTGCCTGCTTGCCCACAGCTGAGCTCAGAGAGAATGTAATCCTGAAGGAGGAAGCAGAGCCTGGCTGCCATTCTGCCTTGCCATGTGGCAGAAAGTCAGTATCAACAACAGTCCCTGGTGAGACAGCATCTCTGGTGATACCTGGTTGGACATGTTCACAGCCTCAGAACCCTAAGCTTTTAAACTAATACATTCCCATTATAAAAGCCAACCCATTTCTGGTAATTTATACTGTCAGCCTTTAGCAAACAAAACAGTCCTTTTGGGTAGTAGGAGGGGTCAGATAAAACAGGTTTTCCTTCAACTAAAATGGAATATATTGACATTGCCATCTCCACCAGATGCCTAGAAATCTCACTGATAAGGAGAGTTCCTATTTTTGTTCAATTTTTCACCCATCCTCTGTCGTGCAAATGTCTTATCAATGAAGCTAGAGTAGTTGTTGCTTCTGCTCACTGGGTCCAATCAGCAATAATGGAATAGTGAGATATTTTTGTGAAGGGTAATATGATCCTGTCACCTGCAGACTAGATTATGGCTTAGGGCTGTGGATTTTCTATATCCCTGAGGAAGGATAGTAAAGGTGTTTTTCTGGACTTAACAGCTGAAAGCAAACTAACAAGTATTAGGGAAAAAAACATATTGGCCAAATGAATAGCTGTATACCAAGTAGCTGAAGTTGTATTAATGTGTTTAAGCAATGATACCATTTCTAAAACATCATCTCCATTTAGAATAACCAGCTGGTTAATTTTATGCGAATGCACAGTCATCCTCCAAAATTCATCTGTTTTCCTTACAGGCCAAATAGGAGAGTTGAATAAGGATGTGATGGAATCACTACCCCCATGTCCTTCAAGCCCTTAACGGTGGCCATATTTACACATTTGTGTAGGAACCTATTTCTGAACTCTCTATTCAGTTCCATTGATCAAGGCATCTATAATTTCAACAATACCAACTCACTTGATTATTTTAGCTTTATGATAAGCCCTAAAATCAAATTATGTGTCTTCTAAATATATTCTACTTTTTCTAAATTTTTACTATCTTTGTTCCTTGCTTTTTCATATTAATTGTAAAATCATCTTGTCAATTTCTGCAAAAAAAAAAAAAAGAAAAAGCCTCACTTAAATTTTAATTGGATTGCATTGAATCTATTGATCAATTTATGATTGTATTAATTAATAGATCAATTGCTCCTAATTGGATGCCTTATGAATGTTATATTTCTTTATTTATTTTATTCAGAGTCTATGACACTTAAGTTAATTAATCAGTAATCCAATTAATTATCTACTAAGTTAGAATACCTTGGTGTGGGACACAGGAAGTCATAATATTTTTCAAAATTATTCTGAGTTGCTTATGTTTATGGCCAAGTATTAGTCTATTATTAATTAGTATATGAGATCCCCAAGACAAAGAAATACCATATAAAACTAAAAATATGTGACATTTTACTCTACCAGGCTTCTGATAGTCTAACGTTTTATCACATAGAAAATCACAGTTAACTGTCTACTGCCATAACTCTCCTGTTCTTATCCATAAGTTTATTTCCTTTGAGAGAATCTGTGAGCTAAATCTACCTCTCAGGATACTTATTAGTGTTTTAAAATATAAATAAGAATCGTTGTAATTTTTATTTAAAATTTTAAACTTTATAATAGGTGATGCTTTCATATCATTTTATTATGTAAATATATTTGAAATTTTTAAAGAATTAAGGAGGTTATATTCCCAACAACAGGAAACTGGATCAGGGAATTTAAGTTATTAACTTGATGATACTATATTTTCAGCTTAGATGTATCAGCGCTAAGATTATGTACTAGAAAATAGTCATCAGATTACTTTTCCAATTCCCTGCCATCTGGTTTATCCACTGAGGGATCTTTTTTAATTAAAAGGAAAAGTGCTATTATGTGACATTTTTATCACGTAGTTCATTGTTCCAGAAACTTTCGCTTGTATATTTTAGGGGGAAAAAACTCATCGTGTTGTTCTTCTGTTGTAGAATAGCCATTGTGTTTTCTACTTGGGCATCCCCTGTGGATTTCAAAAAGAGCTTAATAGGCTGCCATAAGTGTCCCAATGCATTATATTCACAGTGTATTGTAATTGAGTGACCAGTTAGTTCCACAGGTAAGAAGAAAAATTTTCATCAATTACACAATTACCCTGAATGTCAAACTAGAGTATGTGCTTTAATATTTAAATTTGAGAGAGGGAATCTTAGTTTACTCAGAATAGTATTAATATTGAGCCACATGCATTTCTAGAGAACATAGCTAAGAAATAGAATGGCCTTTCTATGTACTTAGGTTGATAGAGCTCTAAATCAGTAATTTGCTTTTGATGAAAGATAATAGAAGAGGGACAGTAGAAACAAGGGACTATATTTAACTTTAAGCTAATTATGAAAGATAGAAAAAATTAATTTTCACCCCTCCCTGATTTAGTGCATGCCACTTTGGTGACATAATTTTATTTTCTGACATAAATGAATTTTAAATTTAATTTACTAAGTATGCCATTTATCTAGAAGTCATTTGATTTTTGTTATTATTTTTAAAATTTCATTGTATTTAAGCTTGATGGCTTTAAAAAAATTTAAATAGATGAGGATAGAGTTTGTATTATTTTGAAGAGAGAGTGAGTCCAGAAATTTGCATGTCACAATGGGATTTTATATATAATCCAGTGGCTTAGCGTGTAGAATCAGAGAAACATGAGCTTGAATCCAGTCTCTGTTAACTATGTGACCTTTGTCAAACTATGTATCAAACATGCCATGAGTTTTCTCAAGTATAAAAGAACCCTAAATTATTGGTTTGCATATTACTATGTAAGTTATATAATAAAATGTCCAAAAATTTCTTCACCCTAATAACCACTTAACAATATATGTGTTCTCATGGATGTTTGTTACTTTACAATGTCAGGCTATATGAGAGTTGAGGAAATGGTTTTATTTGAGTCTTTCAGATTGATTGTATTTTTCAATTCATGATCTACATATTTTCTAGTTTCTTTCTCCTCTTAAAGCAAAATCAGCAACCCATAAACACAACCAAATTAATAGTACTGAAATATTAGTTAACAGGAATACCTATTTGCAGAGAAGAATGAATGAAATAGCTATACTCCATATACTTTCTCTACTGTATTTTTAGTCCCTTATAGTAATATAGAGAATTTCTGTAGTGGGACATAATTTGCTAAAATATATGCCTTTATTTGTAACCAACATCTTCATCTACATAGAAGATCAATGACCAAGAAGTGTCAGAAAATTATATTGTCAAGAATATTAGAAGAATTTGAGTAAAATATATTGTTATTTCATTGACATATCCATAAACAGGTTGTGTGGTGTCAGAGAATAATCCTTTTGATCCTTTATAGCATAGAATATTGGTATTCTTGGATTTATTCTTAATATAATATTTAATATATATTTACTTTCATATAATAAGCATATATATATATAACTTAAAGAAAAGTACTTTGCTTCTGGTTTAAGGCCCACTCATTGCTCAGTGCTTTGATAATAAATAATTGATTTTATAATTTTCTATTTACTTAATTTAGATAAATATAAATAAAACATGGTATTTCAATTTTGTGCATCCTTCACATATAATAAAAAATTTAATACAATACAAATATTTCAGTGCAACTCAGAAATAAGCACTCTGTAATGATGACATTTTCATGAGGTTGAATAGAACATGCTTGAAAATTTGGGTCATTATTAGTATTATTAGTTATTCTTTGGTTTGACAAGATGAAGTTAACTTTCCAAGTTCACACTCTCAGAGGCTGCTAAATTGGACCTACTACTACAGGATTATAGATGCTTTTAATTTGCCACAATTGTAGTCTTGTCTCAGTCATGCCAGTGAAGTGAAGGTTAGAGTTTGTAATGTTGATGAAATTTTTCCAGTGTGTATTAGTCAAACGTATTGTGTAATGGATTCCTTTAGTAGACTATTGATACATTTTTCAAAATTAGTTTCATAAAATTATTTCCTTTCTCTGTGCTTCTTCCTATCTTTCTAACTCCTGTTTTGTCCCTAACACTTTTCAGTAAATATTTATATATATAGTCTGTAGATTATTGTTAAGAGAGAGAGTGAGAGAGAAATATAGGGAGATAAAAGTGGGGATAGATAGAAAGTGAAAGAGGAATATTTTTTAACAGAAATGTGTCTTTTGTTATGTCCAATAATACATTAATATATAATTACATTATTAATTGATACCTTCATAAGTAACTTTATTAACATAGCCACTAAAACAAAGTTAGATATTATAAGATTTCTTTTTGTGTGTATTTTCATGAAACAATGTAAGTTGCCTGAATGTTTACAGAAATCAGAATTTAGCTTAATTATACATTTTTACTCCAGAATTTTCTGAGTCAATTGAGCATATTTTTTCACTAACCCCACAATTACGAAGCTATTTATTCTATTTATTAGAAAAATCTTTCACTTAGATCTGTGAAAGCCTTTCTGGAAAAATAAAGACCTGTTTTTCTTATCATTCTAGTAATTTTAAGATGAATTTCACATTGTCCTATCAACATATGAACATCTGAAAATGAGAAAACCTTAATGTGTTTCATGTTATGGATATATTTCATTGGTATATATAGCCATATATATAAAACAGCCTGGCCCAATGTATGGCACATGCTTAACTCCTTTACACCCTGGAAAAAAAGGGGCCAATGAATTAATAAAGATTTAAACACCCTGATCTATCCTACACTGAAAGAAAAACAAAAGTTACAGTGCTGAAAACTTTCACTGTATATGGGTACTGGATTTAAATTTTTTCAGTTCATATATAGATGCTTTTTAAAATTTTTTTTTATCTTCACTCTTCAATGATTAAGAAACAGTCTGATGGCATAGGGAGGAATTCCAGAAATCAAATACTACTTGTGAAAATTTCATGATTTAATTCTTTTAGTAGTAGCTCTTAAAAACAATCTCATTATGATCATTGGGTAATGTTTATTTCATAGTTATTTAGATTCCACATAAGCAACTATAATTATTAATGAAATGGCAATGCTTTCTTTATGACAAAAATGTTTCTCAAAATTCTTTAATAATTTGTAACAAATGTTTCACAATAATGCAAGATGTTGGTGGTGGGGTGATGTATGGGACTCCTGTATGATGTTATACATATTTGTTTTGTAAGTTCACAACTTTTACTATACACTTATTGTTTATGTATGTTCATGTATGAATGATACACTTCAATAATTTTTTAAAATTCCATTGAAGTACTTTGCAGGGACAATGAGCGTATGAATAGAGAATCACCATGGATTATCATTAAGTTAAAATTTGAACAATTTCAATAATGGTAAAAAGCTGCAATTGCCAAAATGGACAACTTATTGACATGAATTTCAAGAAAGAAAATTGAAAAAAAAGAAAAGATATTTCACTGCTTTTTTTTTTTTTTTTTTTTTACAAATGCCTACCTCCAGAATACTTTCTGCAGCACTGTTTACTACTATTTTAGAAGGACTAATGGAAACATCATTGCCAGGAAAGAGTACAAGGGTTTGTTATGAAAGGTTTTCCCATAAGACAAGTCGAAATGTGAGTCTAATTTATGTTAATTTGTCATCATCGGGAAACATTGTTAAATTACACAATTTTCAGATCTGTTTCTTATTCAAATTTAATACAATCTTGTGATGTGAATGTGTTAGCACACATTTTATAATTACAATTTGCATCTCATGTATACTGTAGCACATGTGGATCTAGTAGTCAGATGTGTGCATTCCACTATAATATTTTGAATTTAAAAATCCCAATATTCATTTGAGCTGGCACTAAATTTTAAGATAATGTAATATGAGAACAAGATATAAATATTGATAAGAAACGAACTGGAAATGAATACTTATATTTGCAGGGATTTTTCACCATGTGTTTTTTTTTTATTATTTTTTAAGACATATTCAGCCAGGTGTATGATAACATTTCTTCCTTTAAATTACATAGGGAAATTCATCCACCTGGACACAAATTAATTGTTATTGCTGATCACATCAATGCCTTGGATTGCATTATTCCCTTCCAAGAAAAAAAGATGAGGATATAATTGAATTGCGTCTATTTTCACATGATAGTGACTTGAAGACCTATAGATATAAACTGAAATCCGATTGCCATCCGGATACATACAAGATTCAGATAAAAAATGTGACTGAAATCACTGTGTTTATATTGATGGGCTTCACAGATAAGTCTGAGCTGCAAGTCTTCTTATTTTTATTATTTCTAGCAATTTATTTCTTTACTCTGGTAAGAAATTTAGGACTGGTTGTATTGGTCATTGGGGATTCCCGGCTCCACAATCCCATGCACTATTTTCTGAGTACATTGTTATTCTTGGATGCCTGTTATTCTTCCGTTGTCACCACAAAAATATTGTCAATTTCCTGGCAGAGAATAAAATCATTTCATTTCTTGATGGTGCAACACAGATGTTTCTCTTTGTTAGTTTTGAGACCACAGAGAGCTTTCTCTTGGATGCAATGGCTTAGGATCGCTATGTAGCAATATACAACCCACTGCTGTATTCAATTAACCTGTCATCCCGTGTCTATGTACCACTCATCATTACTCCCTATGTAGTGGTTTTTTTGTATGGCACTTTACATACAGTGGCCACTTTTAGCCTATCCTTCTGTGCCTTCAGTGAAATTAGACATGTCTTTTGTGACATGCCTCCACTCCTAGCTATTTCTTGTTCTGACACTCATATCAATCAGCTTCTACTCTGTACGTTGTGGGTTTTGTTGATATAACCACTGTACTAATTGTCTTGATCTCCCATGTTTTCATCCTTTTGGCCATTCTGAGGATGCCATCTGCTGAAGGGAGATGAAAAGCTCTTTCCACCTGAGGCTCTCACTTAACTGGAGTATCAATTTACCATGGGACAATTTTTTCATGTGTGTGAGACCAAGTTCCAGCTCCGCTTTGGACCTTGATATGATAGTGTCCATATTTTACACTATTGTGGTTCCTATGCTGAATCCCATCATTTACAGTTTGAGAAACAAAGGTGTTCAAGAAGCAACGAAAAAAATTTTTGAGAGAACTTGTTTCATATATTAAATACAATATTAGTATTGAGTAAAACCTGAGATAATGTTAGCTATCAATCCATATTTCTATGGTCAGAAACTAAACTGACCAAAACTGTCTTATTTTTCGTTAATAGCATTGGCATATCTTAAAATATTTCCAAATAAACCATTAATCTGCTCTCTAATGTAGCATTTTCCCTATACAAATAAATTGCATTATCTGTCTGCTAGTAATTGTGTTCAAACTGTTCCTTATTAAAATTCATTGAATAAATTATAATGGTATTGTTAGTCTGTGTTATTTGCTTTTTATTTGCTATAATTACCCAGATATCTTCAGAGTTGACACCTTGACATAATATTACATGGCATATGATAAATCCTACGACTCATTTTGATGTGCATTTCCCTTATGGACTCCCTGTGAAGGGCTTTCTAATGTTACCTCACTTGTTTTATGTGCCCTTACACACTCTCAGATCCATCTAAGCCTCTGGACATGACTTTTGTACTCTGGTTCAACACAATAAATATTCATCACATTATTTCCTTCCCGCTATCTAGTTATAGAAATTGATTAGATCCATTCTAAATCCCCCAAAATTGTTTTGAAATAGGATGGTAATATTTATTGAGTGTATAATTAAGGCTCAGGAAAAATATAGTTTAAAGAATGACTGACAACTGGCTGTTATGTACAAATGGACCAAGATTTGAAAGGCTAGCTAGCCTACTATTATGTGTTCCTTTAAGGCAGATTCTTTCTTATTTTCTAGCTTTGCCTTTGTCGTCTATCTTTCGGAAATGAACTTGCATTTGTCATCATTCCTCAGCACTTATGTCCAATGAGCAAAGCCCTGAGAAATGATCTCGTGTTACCTGAACCCACAACTGCTTTTCCCTTAATTATTCTGCTTTGTTTATATTTGCTCTCAGATTTATTTATTGGATGGGGCATTAGGAGTAGAAATTTACTTTAAAAAAATTAGTGTTTTTCTGACTGGTATTCTGATACTGTGAGTCCCCCATATCAATCTTATAAAAACAAGGAAATCAAAGAACTAAATCTTAAATGTGAATTTGAAATCCATTTAAATAATGTCAGGAACTCAGTCTCTAATCAGATGTGCAAAGAGAGCTCATATCTACTGGAATAAACCCAACTGATAGCAGTGTGATTGAAATCTACTAAAAAAATTCCTCTTGAAAAAACAAATGAAATACTAACTATATTGTAGATGTCATGTTGACTTATAAAGAAATTGAGTATTTGAAACCACAGCACCTTAATATTTATTTTCATGATATTTTGAGGTGATTTTTCTGGCATAAAGGAATAAATTACATGAAAAGTGTTTCTAAATATCTATTTCTTGCAAAAATTAAAATGTTTTCCGTATTCCAGGATAATTTTATGGCTTTCTACATTTCAAATCTAATTTTCAAATTATGAAAACAAAGTTTTAATCATGGTTGTATCTTGGTTTATCAGGATAATTGGTCTTTGAAATATGCAAAATAATCTTTCTTTGAGAAAGAAAGAGATCAGTCCTAGGACCTAGGATGAACTCACTTTTGCCTATAAAATCAGTACAAAATTGAACAATAAATCAGTCCAAAAATTAGGCAAGTTTATATCAAGTTAATCTGCATGAAAATTGCACTGTCCCATTTTTTCTTCTAGTGAAGTGGAAGCCAAATGTTGAGAATAAACAATCACTCATGATTTTCTATTCATCAGGTTAAGGGAAAAATGGAAAATATACTCTCAAGTTGATAATTTTTCAATCTCTTTTTTATGCTCAATTATCTTTCCCTCAAGAAAGAATTATGTGGTCCATTATTCATACTAGACCTCTCCTTTTTACCATTTAACACAATAATCAGCAAATATTTTTTGATATGGAAGTTTGATTTCTATCTAGATCTACCATTGCAATGACATGGTAGCTTGCATAAAGGCAGGAATTGGTCTGTCCATACAATTGTATCCTCAGAGCATGACATAGCTCCTGTTACATACAGTTTACTTAGAAAATATATATTTTTAATTAGTGGTGAGTCAAGAAATTAGTAAAAAAATTGCACTTTTATGTGATTTGTTTGTTACAAGACAATATATAAGTGTTTTATATATGATAGCTCTTTATATCTTCATAACAACTCTAAAATATGAATCTATTCATACCTGACATCAAAGATCACAGTTGAGAAAACAGGCATATAAACTTTCAGTAATATGCTCAAGAACACATCACTCATGTAAATGATACCAGCATTCAAAACTAAGTTTCCTGATTACAGAATCCTTACTTTTAATCATTTCAGTATATAGAATGCAAGAACAAAGCAAACTTTTCACTTTGCCCACTGTGTATCAGGCTTCTTGACCATACCTTAGGGAGTAATGAAGGTCTTTATTAAGCCAGTAGTAGAAATAAGAAAGAAAGGAATGTTTATTTAAGAAGTAGGGAAAAATTGATTACTACTAGATTTGGCAAATCATTCTGTTTGTTGATACATATAGAATCACAGGGTATTTCCATGGGTGAACAATAAAATGAAGACATAAAGAATAGAAGTAAAAGTAGAAGAAGGTAGAGAATGAGGAGGAAGATGATGAAGAGGAGGAGGAGAAGACATTTAAAGAGAAGAAGGAAAAAAGGAGAAAGAAATGGAGGAAGAGGGTGAGAAGGAAAAACATTGGAAAGGTAAAGTGGATGAAATAAATTATAACTATAATGATTCTGAGATTTCATTACATTTCAAGGTACAGAACTAGAATCTCAGAAAGATATTTAAAGGCAAGTGTGGACTTATCCAGAAGGAGATATTTGAAGCCACTGCACTCGATTCAATTTTTTAAAAAATATAGAATATCCACTTCTACTTAGGATGAAGAAATCTGAAACAAACAAACAAACAAACAAACAAAAAACACAAACATTGCAACAACCTAACAATTTTTACAAAGCCAGATAATCCTAGAAAAAAATCAAAGTTTTACATGAGCCAGCCAGAAAGCTGAGTTTGCAAACATCCGAGTAATCTGAATTCAAAGGAAGGACAAGATCCTCAAAGGAGTTGGTATAATTGAATGGTTTCACCTTTGTCAGAAGATGGGAGAAAGAAATGGCCATAGTATAAGCAGGTAGGGAGAAATCAGGTGAATTTCAAAGAGTAGTTAAAGCTAAGTGTGTGCTACAGTGTCAGTTGGGAAAAGCAGAAAAACTAGAATCAAGGGGTTTGCTTTCACTCTCAGTGTTTTCTTTGCAAGTAGCTACCAAGTATTCATGAGAAAGATTGGGGATAGGCTGGGAGATCTCCTGACAAGGTTTCCGTGCAACCCACAAAATAACAAACATCCTCCTCTGTTACCAAATGAGGGACTTCTATTACTTTTCCAACTACAGCATTAACCTTAATTTAGACTGCTCTAATGATAGATAAGATAGATTGAGATACTTAATCATAGAATTGCTTCTGATTTCTGACTGAACTCAATCTATAGCAGATTTCTGCTTTCTTATTTTCTCCCCTAAGTATCCAGCCAAAGCATAAATCCTGTCATAGGTTCTTTTTCATAACCTTTTATTTAAAAATTGCACATTTCCTTATGGCTTGTGTTCTTCCTCATGGCATCGAGTAATAAAGACATGTTTTTAGACTACAGGTGTTCTTGGTGGTCTTTGGCTAAAGAGCAGTGACAATTACTAGTTTAAAATATCTAGTGGAGAGGATAAACAACATGCACAAGGACATGAAATATTTCATCAGAGAAACAGATACTATAAGGCAGTAGCTAATGAAATGGTAGGAATAAAATTTTAAAATGAACACAGGGAAGCGGCTGTGGCTCAATCAGTAGGGCTCCCGTTTACCATATGGGAGGACCCGGGTTCGGTTCCCGGGGCCTCCTGGTGAAGGCAAGCCCGCCTGCACGGCGTGGTTAGCTGACCCGGCGAGCACAAGCAGCAAGGGGGGGAGAAATGAATAAATAAATAAAAATCTTTAAAAAAAAAAAAATAATAAAATGAACGCAAAGACACAAGCACAATATCAGAAATAAAGAATCCCTTCAACAGGTTCATCAGTAAAGTGGGTACAGCTGAGAAAAATATCAATGAATTTGAAGATGAGTCAATAGGAATTAACCAAAGAGAAAATTAAAGAAAAAACAAAAAGTGGGAAAAAATTATCCAAGAGCTGTGGGACAATGTCAAACAGTTTAGTATATAAGTGGCTAGAGTTCAACAACAATAGAGAGGGAATGGAGCAGAAGCAATATTTAAAGAGATAATGGCCAAGACTTTTCCAAAAATAAGGAAAGATATCAAATCATATAGCCACAAATGTCAGCAATCCCCCAGAATGGATAAATAAAAAAGCAAATCAACCGACCATAAGACATATCTAGATTCATCAGATACACTGATGAAAAACAAAGGTAAATATACAATTATGAAGGCAGTCAAGGGAAAATACATTGCACATACAGAAGGAAAAAAAATGTAATTATTATAAGAAATTTGCCATCTAAATGATACATGCCAGAAGAAATAGAAAAACGTATTTAAAGTACTGAAAGATAAAAACTCATTCCAAAATTCAATATTCACTGAAAATAATTTTCAGATATAAACACAAAATGCAGACTTTTTAGGGAAATCAGCAAACTCATACACATGCATACAAAGAAATAATTTTTTTCGGCAGCAGATTTGTACTTCAAATATTATCCAAGCAGGTATATGATAACAGAACAACACTTGGACTTAAACATAGAAATACATGACACTGAAAATGTAAAAATGGAAATTAAATACTTTAAATACTTGTTTTTTAAATTTTAATTGCTTTAAAAATAATTGCTCAAAGCAAAACTAGATTGATGAATTAGTGGGATTAAACCATTTAGAAAAGTGAGATTTATGAAAAAAATAACACATAGGGAAAGTAGAATTGAATCTCTATGACTTTATGGTTCTAATGTTATAAGTTCTGTTGGATATTATAATAGGTAGACTATGATAAATTAAGCATGTACATAACTATTAAAAAATGAAGAGAAAAATTACAAACGTAAGGAATTAAAGTAAGAAAATCACCTATAGTCATACTCAAATATTTAAAGGACAATAATAAAATTTTACGAACAACTTTTAGTTGTTTAATAATTTAGAGGAAATGAACAAATTCTTAAAATGATCACCTCAGAAGAAACAGGTAATCTGAATAATACTCCTAACTCTTAGAGAAATTGAATTTTTCCTTCAAATCTTCCTGAATGAAAAAAATTTGGAAATTGTTTTTCAAATGTAAAAATCTCACATTTGTCTCACACTGCAGTGTGAACACAGTGCTTTATGAAAACCCTTCAACCATGTAGAAAAGGACATCTGTGGAGATAGTAGAGGAACAACATGGAAGAAACCTGGGTCCCAGGATTACATCATGGAAAAGAGCCAACCATGATATAACAGTGAAAGTCTGCACTGTTACATTCAAGGATGATATTTTCTGAGTTACCATGTTCCTGATGCCCTTTCTTATACCAGGGCAGCCTTTCCTGACTAATACAGGTTCTCTGACTCTCTCTATAGCACAGTAATATCACCTGATAAATTGTCCTTTTCTTTACAGAGTTCTTTCTTTCTGTGAAAAAGACAATGAAGGAAGGTTTGAGAAGATATAGCAGCTATCTCCAAAATTACATTGTCTTCTCTTAGCAAATCTAGAGAAGTCTACCAGCATCATACTCACATAAAAATTTCCTATTTTTTGTTAATGCTTTTTAATATAATAATGTATTATATTTTTCCGTTCTGATAAGCATAGTATACTTTTGTAGAAAAACAATCATATCAGAGAGTAGTGATTAAGGATGTGAGCTCTAAAGTCACAGTGTCTGGGTTCTAATTGGAGCTTGTCCTTTGACATGTTGGCTGACCATGAACAAGATATATAATCTCCATGCCCCAGTTTCATCATCTGCAAAATTTATTCATTCAAATACATTTATTGAGGTACTCTTCTTTGTCCTGGAGATACAGCCTTGAACATAATTGGCAAAATTCCTTCACTCAAAGGCATAAAAAATTTATAGAATGTTAGATGAGGTAACTGCCATGAAAAACCAATGCAAAAATAAACATGGATGGGGCAGGTGCAATTTCACATAGGGTGGTAAGCGATGGTCTTGTGAGGAAAAGAATGAGAAAAGATCCATGCAGTTAACTGGGGGAAGGGAATTTCAGGAAGAAGAGAAAATGGAAAAATTCCAGGCAGCATCAGAACTTATGTGTATAGTGAATTGTGAAAAGATCAGTGTGGCCACACCAAAGAGAGCATGACAGACACAAACTTAAAGGATGAGTTCATAAAAGTAAGGATTAAGTCATGATCATATTGAAACTGAAGGCTTTTGCAAAATTCAGATTTTTAATATTCACATAGACAGTGATAATTTATAAAGACTGAGAGGATAATTTTGGACCAAAGTGGTAGCAGAGGATGTGTTGAGAAATAGTCATATGTCAAATATATTCTGCACAAAGAATCAATATGATAAGCTCATGGATTCGATGTGAGGTTTGTGACATAGAAAAAATGCCAGGATGAGGTTTAGGTCTTTGATTAAATAAGTAGCAAGATATTTTTTCATTACCCGAGATTAAACTAAAGATAATGTAAGCAGCTCCCTGAGATTTATCTTGTGAAGATAAACTATATTCATTATATACCTAAAGGCCATTGAATATTATCTGCTATTCAATAATGGCTGAGTAAATATAGTCTATTTTATACCAATATTATTATAACATCGATTATTTGCAAAGAAAAACTATTTGTCATATTTAGTCATGTTCTATTCCAGTCTTATTTTCTTCATCATTATTTAAGTAGTTCAAATTTTACAGTAAATAGAATTTTACCATTTCACCATGAACAAAAGAATTTTGTCTTAAAAATACTTCAGACCACATCTTACATAAAATATGATATGCAGTGATATAAATAGAGAAAATTAAGAGGCAATGCAAATTTTCTAGTGTTTTCACATTGCCCCAAGTTTATATTACATTTATTTAATGACATCATAAATGTTTTTCTATATTATAAGAGGATAGGGTAGTCTGAATTTAATTAAATCACAGCATTTCCTGAACTTAGTACTGTCTGAAAAATTAGAGAATCTTTTGGTCATCATTGCCCACAAAATCCAATTGCATCCAATTCCTAAATCATAGAAATGTTCATTAATGAAAGCAATTCAAACACAGTTCATAAAAAAGACCAGAATATATATACAACTTATAAACATAAGAAAGGACACAATGCATGTACAAGATGAGAGATTAGTTTAAACATACATTATTAGAAAATAAATGCTTGTCAGACACCTTTAATTACATACAAAACAAAGAGGAATTGCAATAAATATAGATTCTGGAAACATAGAAATGAGAGTAAAATGAGTATAATACAATACTTTAAATGTATATTATATATGATAAGTTAAAATTTTCACATAAATTCAGAATGTGGAAGAAAATAATGTGCATATCCATTATTTGAATAAATTAATTAATGATGAAGAACTAATAAAAAGTCATTAACCTTTTATTCCTCAAACGGAAGTTAACATTTATTTTACTCTTTTAAAATCATTTAAGAAAATAAACAAATATAATTCTACAAAACAAATCTTAATATAATTTAATATAACACAAATCACTTGAATCCAGAAAATATATGTAACACCCATTACTTAAGTTTAAATGAACATAATCAAATGCAGGATAATGAGGAAAACACATTTTCTTAAATAAACATTAAATAGTAGAGAAAATTAAAATTGCTATTTCAGATTATGTAGAGGGATTTTTAAAAGGAAATATTAGCAACCTAACTGATTAAAAATTATGATGTGTCAACAAATTGGGATTCATTTCCAATTCTTAACTTTGCAAATTTTCTCCAATAAAATTTTCAAAGTAAGCCAGAAGTTTAAAGAGATAATTGATTTCTTTTTAAAGAATATAAACTTTTGGAAATCAGGAAAAAGGAAATAATTATTTTAATCATACTAAAATTAAAAAAGAAATAGGATGTGCTGAAGATGTTAACATATCAAAGAATAGTAGGTTTTTCACATGGTTAGCACAAAAACACACACAAAAGAGATATTACTGCAAGAAAATATTTAATCTCATGAATTTACAAAACTTGAGGTCTTAAAGCATTGAATGATTAGATTCTTAAATTAACATTTTTAGCAAGGAAACGTCCATCTCCAAAATTTAAAGGACAAAGAGATTAAAAAGGTTATAATGAGTGGAAACTGAAAGCTGCAAAGTAGATAGAGAATGACAAAAACTTCCTATATACATTAAAATATACATCCACATACATAAGATTAGTCTTGAAGACCTTGAATGAAACTACAAAGAATGGAACATCTATTAGGGATTTAAGTGATACAATTTAAAATACAACATCAAATATATATGTATACATACATATCTATATTTTACACAATATTTGCTCTAAAAAGCATATGTTACAACCACAATTTTAACATATTTAATGGAGCCTACTTACAACTGAGATTTCTGAAAACATATCTTTGAAAATGTTCCAGATCTTGCATGGTTTATTATAGGATGGCTTGAAAGGAATGCCAACTATTTTTTAAAAGATGATCCTTTATTAAGAAAGAGACCAAGTAAATACCCAAATAGAAAAGAAAAAATATATATACATACTTAAATGTTCAGCATCCCTGTCATTAAAATTGCCTGGAGCACTCTCTCTTGTTCCTGACTCTAATGAGAACATTTTTCTCTTCTTTGTTCCTAAGACTATAAATGAGTGAATTCAGCATGAGGATCACCAGAGTATAAAACGCAGGCCACTTGATCCTTTCCCATGGAGTAGGAATTTTGGCATTAAATAATTAAAAAATCATAGTGGCATAAATTATCCTGATCCCCAGGAGGTGAGAGGCACAAGTAGAGAAGGCTTTGAGCTTTCCCAAAGTGGAATCAATTTTCAGGATAGTAGACAGAATGGATCCATAAGCCACAGAGATTGTGATAAGAGACACCATTACATTTAAACTAGAGAGAATGGATATCATGATTTCAGTGTCATGAGTGTCAGTGCAGGACAGGGCTAAAATTGGGAATATGCCACATAAAAAGTAATAGATTTCCTTGGATTTGCAGAAATACAGAATGCTCATGAAAATAACATTGACTAATAATTCAGTAAAATCAATCACCTAGGACCCAGTGATGAGGGCTTGGCAGACTTTTGTGGACATAACAATTGGATAGTGAAGAGGACTGCAGATAGCTATTTAACGGTCATAGGCCATTGAAGAGAGAGAGAAAAAAATTCAGTGGCAGCCAAGAAGAAAAAAAAAAGACATCTGTGTGAAGCAGCCCATGAATAAAATATATTTGTTGGACGTCAGTAAATTCTCTAAAGTTCTAGGGGTGGTAACCATTGAGTAACTGAGGTCAAGAAATGACAGTTGATTGAGGAAAAAATACATGGGGATGTGAAGCTGAAGGTCCAGGAAAATTATCAGTATCATCCCGCCATTCCCAAACAATGTAATCAGGTATATCAGGAGTAATAACATAAAGAGGAACCACTGGATCTCCTCAGAGTCTGTCAATCCCATAAGGATGAAGTCAGGCACATTTGTGTTGTTCCTTCTTCCCATGACAGCATTAAAATATTGTAAACTGTTCATAAATCAAATGTGATATTTCAAATGAAAGGCTTCAAAACAGTTTTTGTTTATAAGAATGATCTACAGGGAAGCGGCTGTGGCTCAATCAGTAGGGCTCCCGTTTACCATATGGGAGGCCCCGGGTTCGGTTCCCGGGGCCTCCTGGTGAAGGCAAGCCTGCCTGCATGGCGTGGTTAGCTGACCCAGCAAGCACAAGCAGCAAGGGGGTGATAAATGAATAAATAAATAAAATCTTAAAAAAAAAAAAGAATGATCTACATTAGTTAGAAAAATAATTTTGTGATACTAGAAATTTTTAGTAAAGGATAGTGTGCAAAATGTGACTTAAGTATATATTTCCTTGCCAAATAAAATTAGGTATAAATCATCATTTGTATATGATGTAATAGAATTTCATATATATTGCATAATTAGAATGAATTTGACATTTTATTAACACATTTACCGAGATGAAAATATTATACTATAAGTACTACTTTTGTACTCACTGTTTATATGAGAAAAATGGCATAGAAAATAACTTATCCAGAATCACAACAATTAAATTTTAACGGCTCTGTGATTCTACCAGGATTATTTGAGTCCAACGATCAATGACATGACAATATATTACTACTTAAAATTAATTTCAAAAAAACAGATAAAAGTACTAGATATATTACAATTGAAGAGAGATTCATGTGTCATTTCCTGTTGTTTTGCATCCAATATTATTTAATACAAATTGCACATCAGAAATTAAAACCTTAGGAAGATACTTTACTGGGGTGCATTAATATTATAGATGACTCACTACTATTAATTTTCAAAATATATGTTGTTTAACAGATTATTTAATCAAATATCCTCCAAAAATATATTTTCAAAATATGTACCTTGATTTAATACTCTGAGTCCATCAATTTTATATTTCCATTTCTATAAATCCTGGCATTATTTACTTAAGTAAGGCCAGTATGATATGTATATGTATATACATACTCTCCTAATAATATCCCTATTTTTTTTTTAGATAAACTAAAACACTCTAATTTTGAGATTAGTACTTACCATGAGCCAAAGCTGGTGAAAAACTTCCTACAGGATTTCGTGTTTAGAAATTTGTCATCCTAAATTTTATCTCACAAATAAAATATTTAAACCATTTAAGGAAACTGAAATTTCCATGATATAATATTTGCTTCCATTGAGATAACTTTTGTTTAATTTTCGAGGCATGTATTTTGGGTTTGTGTGTGTGATTTTTTTTAAAGTAAAATAAAGCATGCTAAAATTTTTGCTCAAATTCTGGTTAAAAAATAGAAGGTTAACCTGGATATTATGTTTCATAAGTATACCAGTGAGCTACTGTAAACACAAGCAGAGGAGAATATCCTTTATCTTTTACCCTGATAATGACAAGGCACCTCCTATATTGAGGATTACGTAATGCAAAATTTCATCATCTCAGGGGTCAATTTCTAAGGACAATTGTTTGGCATGAGTCCAAGGATAAAAGTGGAGTAATCATCTGGGGTAGGTTTGTTACATTTGACTTCTTCTTAGTAGCCACATAATGTTGAGAAGTATATTTTGGTATTCCTTTGTGATGTTCTAATTTATGAGTGGGTTAAAGTAAGTTATTTCTAGAAAAAGTATTAACGTGTCTGAAAATCCAGATCATTAGCCACTATGGATGGAATAGAACATTTTTCAAATTGAAACATTTTTATATTTAAAAGTGTGAAATATCATAGGAGTAAATATTGTTCATTATGCAAAAAATAAAACAAGAAAAGGAAAAAATAAAGAAGAAAAGGAAATTATTCATAAATGTTCAACTTTAAATGTATTTTCTTCCAATTATTTTTCTTTGTGCATATAAAACATATAGGCATACTTATGTGTTCACATATTTTTTCACACTGTATTTTCAGTAATATCCTGATTTATTATTAAATATTTATAATACATCTAAACCTATGTTTTATTAGACTTGTAAAACCCACAACTTCATGTATTTTTCATTGGTTGTTGCAACACAACTAACCTCTTTCTAGGAGATGAGTATTGCATAATATTGCATAGATTAATTGGTATTTTAGAGGCATCACAGGGAAATCATGGTGGATTTCCTCCAGTCAGGTTATTGTCAGTGTCACCTAATTCATGTACACGACAGATGCATTGTTGTTTTCAGACACAATAATGTTTATACAATTTGTTATTTTATTGTAATGGCTTTTATTATATTAAAAGAAACATGAGAGAAGAAAGTGAAAAATCTGTGCTTAATTTAATTTAACAACGAAAACTTCACTTCGTCCATATATAACCAGGTAAAATTCATTCTTGTGAATCATTCATTAATTAAAGATAATGCAATCAATTTTCATGTAGTTCTAGAAATAATTCATTCCAGAAAAACTGTTACACTGTGGCATTTAAGGAGGGAATATGATGGTATGGAAAAGGATTTTTAAATATATTATATATTGGATGAACTTTTGGAAGCATAATTCTTCTCTTCATCAAAAATTCAGTATTATTGAAAAATGCTTATTTAGAGATTAAAAAGCCATGTCAATTTATTCATAACTTTTTACCTTGCAGTTTAAGCTAAATGAGACACTTAACAGAGAATTTTCTAGGTCAATGTCACGTCAATAAGGTTGCTTCCTACTTGAAAAACCAATATGAAAAAGTTTTTCCTTATCAGGATTGAAATAAATTTTATAGTCATTAAATGTGTTTTAAAGTAATATAAGTTAAAAGAAGGAATAATTAGCAACACTAAAAAAACTAACAGTTTTTGCTTAATCATTATTGGTGGCATTCCAATATATCATATACCTAAGAGTAAAATAATTTTGTTGGGAGATTAGGAGCAGGAAACAGAAAAGAAAGATGGCTTCTTTGTCTTACATTTCAACAAAATCAAACCCAGGACCTTATATGTGGGAAGCAGGCACTCAAACACTTGAGCTATACCCACTCCCTACTATGCCATTTAATTGATGTATTTGGTCCACTTATTCTTAAAATGATTATTTTTGTGCTATTTTCAATTTTTGTCATGTAATTTTGAAACTCTGATTTTTCTGTCCTGGGTCTTTTTATTTGATAAAATATTTAATATTAGATTTTATTCATTCTACTGGCTTATTTTACCCATACCTCCTTCCTTTATATTGCTAATGATTTTCCTAAAGAATAAAATTTATGTTCTTAAAATATTTTAGTGCATATAATATTATTTTGTTTGCTTCTAGGCAACCAACATGGCAGTGTAAGTTACTGTAGGGTTCAGTCTGTCCACAGCTCTTTGAAAAACTAGCAAAAAACTGGTAGAGCCAACTTCCTCAAAACTCCAGGAACTCATTAAAGGATTGCAGTTACTATGTGATTACTGAATCAAGAAAATGAATCTTAAAGCTGCAACACAAACTGGCCTCTCCCTCAACCCCTTCCCTGTGCTTTCATTGCAGGTCCTTGACTATGTTTTATGGGGAGCATAGAAACCCTTATAAGCATACTGGTTTACAGATATGTCAGTACCAATCTACCCAGTGGTAATCTTAAATCCTGACCCAGGACCATCATCTCAATCTCACAGTCCCAGAACTTGCCCTACAGACCAAAACAGTTTATTAAACAGTGTAGGAAACAGATAATTCAATGTGGCCTGAAGCAGAAGATTCCTGGCTTTAAAACTTACAATAGAACACTTGAGAAGGGAAAGTCTATTTCATCTTGATAGAGGAAGCATTCCAGTTCCAGTAAACAGGAGAATTTCTGAGGAATTTCTGATGCTAGGACATACCCCCAGAGGCTGAGAAAGGTAGGAAAGGAACTCACACTTTTGCTTCAAGCTGATCTTCATAAGAGAGCTAAACTCTGAAAGATAGCACCAGCCAATAAAGAGTCAACTTTCAAATAGAGGGAAAAGAGATTTTTTTAAATTTTGTTGTTGGCTTGTTTTGTTAGCCCTGATACTCAAGGATATTAAAGATATATCTTTAATATCACTTGATTAACACAAACTTGAAAAGCAAAGAGGTAAAGGATTATATCCCTGAGTTAAAACATTAAAACATTAAAATATATAGTGTGCAATAAAGTTTACATGGCAAAGACACAATAAATTATTACCTATCCAAAAGGACATGATAAAACTTCAGAAAGCATCAAAGAAGAAGATAAGATGTTGGATATACAAAAGAAAAAATCAGTCAATTTGAAGACAAGGCAATTGAAATGACTCAGGCTGAACAGCAAAAAAGATTTCAAAAAATATATATAGAGAGAACAGATTCTAAGAGACAGTGGAGCACATTCTTAATGGGAATCTCAGAAAAAGAAAGAGAGAAAGGGGCAGGGGGTTTGTTCAAAGAAATAGAGGCAGAAAACTTATCAATTTTAACAGAAGACACGAAAACATTCACAAAACCCAATGAACACCAAACAGGATAAGTTTGAAGACAGGTATGCTCATGTTTAATGTAGTCAAACTGGAGAATGCAAGGACAAGTTCTGAAAGCTAGAAGTGAAAAGTAACATGTTATATAAAAAACAGTCAATGGTGAGAAAAGTGCCAATTTCTCATCAGAAACCATAAGGCAAGAAGGAAGTGGGATGAAACATTTATGTGCTGAAAGAAAACAACTTCAACTAAGAATTTTATTTCTGGCAAGACTGTTTGAAATATGAGGGAGAGATTAAGACATTCCCATATAAGCAAAAGCGAGGTAAATCATCAGCTTAGACCTCCCTTCTAAGCAATGCTACAGGGAGTTCTCTGAAAGGAATGAACACTAGTGAGCCAGGCTAGTTTAAGGAATGGGAAGATGAACCTAAAACCCAGCAGGAAAACATGGCCATGAAACACATGGCTATGGAATTTCCCTGACGGAAAGACCCCAACTGCTGGAAGAACCCCACAAGAATACCCCATTTGGAATGAGATTTCATCCGGGATCAAGGAAAATCCCTGGATATTCTCAAGGGGACTTTTATTGCCCCTCCCAAGGGGAATTGATGGGTGGGATAATCAATCAAAACAGCAAACAGCTGCGACCTCTCCCCTGGACTTGAACAAGAGGAGGAATAATTAACGGTTTACAAGTGTGAACTGTGGTCTATGGTTGGTGGCAAGGCTCCAGGATGTGTAAGTTAATTGAGGTTGGTGGGCCACACTGTGGGAGATGTTTGTGTGGGATGTGGTGGGAGATGTGGGAGGTGGGCAACATGGGAATCCCAGTGGGTTCCTGTAATATTTTAGGTAATCTAAGCACCTCTTAAAATATATGTATATACCATTTCCCTCTTTTATTCAAGGTCTTTTTCCAGTTGTGTTGCCAGTTGGCACTTGGGAAAAGTTTTCAATTAGCAATAATCGTGCCTCGGATAAACCTCATTGGCTACAATACTGCCACTGCACAAAGCTGCCAGTTGGCACTTGGTATTAATCCCTTGTTGCCAGGGAGGCTCATCCCTGGGAGTCATGTCCCACGTTGGGGGGAAGGTAATGCAATCATATGCTGAGTTTGGCTTAGAGAGAGGCCACATTTGAGCAACAAGGAGGCTCTGAGGTGGCAACCCTTAGGCACCCCACAACTGCAGGCTAAGTCTCATTTACAAGAGCAAAGACTCACAAGGGTAGTCATCAATAATTAAAAAAAAAAACAAAAAACAAAAAAAAAAACATCAGTGGGTCATCCTATTTTGACAGGCACTGTCCTTACACTCAGAGGACTATTGCTGCTCCCTTGGAGATTGTGGCAGAGCTCTCCAGGCTAAGAATTCAGATTCCCTCATTTATTGTGTGATTATCCACCCATCATGACCATGCCCCATCCCCCGATCCTTTGAATGATTTTGTATAATGGTAAAGACAAATGAGTTCAAGTGGCTAAGAGACTTCAAAGAGAGTCGGGAGGTCATCCCAGAGATAACTCTTAAGCACACCTTAGTAGGAGCTCATAGAACATCTAAGTGCCTATCACCCCACTCAGTGGGGTTCCTGAGAGCTCTGGAGACACCCTGGTCCTATATAAGGGGGCATAGCCCCAGAGACTGATGCCTTATCAGTGGGTTCTATTTTGGAATCTGTGCTCCTGAGAGTGACAGAATTAGACTGAAATAAGTTCTCCCTGCACATGGTTCACCAGTCCCTTCTATTCAAACCTACATGTGATGCTGGAGTTTCTTAGGTATACTTCCAGAGACTGGAGCCTCCCGCCTACCTATGTGCCAGGTGTGCATGAAATCTAGGTGGAGCTGCAACTCCTACCCTACAGCTCAATGGACTCATCCAAGTCACCTGGTGAGGAGATAACGATGGGAAATGGCCATCCCAGGGAATGGGGAGGGCCTGCATCTGCAGGCAGGATCATCCCACCCACCATATCCATGGGATATAAGCCCTCTCTCACTTGGAGTTGCAGTGGACATCACCATCCCAGTCGCCTCTGGACTGGGGGAAGAACTATGGACTAGAGTGGACTTGATGGTATTCTCTTGCTCACATATGGTGATTCTTGCAATGCAAGAAATTATAACAATGAGGTGGAGCCAGTGGCCACTTGACAGTTTTTGGGTAGGGAGGGGATGAGCAGTTGAAATACAGGGGTTTCTTTGGGAGTTGGAGGTTGTCCTGAGTACTGTTGTGGCAATGGATGTAGGCCATTTTAAATCAGCACACACCACTCAAAACTGAGTGGGAGAGAGTGTGGTCTACAGTGTGAACTGTGGTCTATGGTTGGTGGCAAGGCTCCAGGATGTGTAAGTTCATTGAGGTTGGTGGGCCACACTATGGGAGATGTTTGTGTTGGATGTGGTGGGAGGTGTGGGAGGTGGACAGCATGGGAATCCCAGTGGGTTCCGTGTAATATTTTGGGTAATCTAAGCACCTCTTAAAATATATGTATATATATATAAAAAAAAATAAAAATAAATTAAAAAATATATATATATATATGTGTATATATATATATATAAATAACATTTTTGTAAGCAAATACAAATATATGCATATATATTTATTTATCATTTTGCAAATGTTTGTATGTATTGTGAGAATTTTGATTTTTACCCATAATTTAAAAAAATAAAAATAAAAAATAAAATGTAAACACACAAGCTAAATATTTCTCTCTCTCTACCTGGAGCAGCCCACAAGTATACATAGGGACCGGTAATCTGCTATTTTCTCCCATTTCTATTATATTCTCCCATTTCCTTAATAAACCACTGGCCTAACTAAACTGGCATGTTCTTAAATTTTTTATGTAACTTAGCCAACAACCTAGAGGGAATCTGGCAACACTGGAAAGTGGATAAAAGCAGCATAAAGGAATAAAGATATATGGTAATGGTAACAATATGTATAATTAAAAACATCAGAATTATTATATCGTATTTATATGTATGTAACTTCACTTTTCATTTGTACAGATTTTGAAAAAGCAAATACTCAAAATAATGAAAGATCTGTGGTATAAGACATGTAATGTGTAAAGATATAATTTGTAACAATGAGAACAAAAAGGTATGTGGATAGTGGGGTATAGGAAAAATGTGTATGATACTGAACTTCATTTGATGTAAATGCAAATGAGAGGGATTGTGGGAAGATAGTAGAGTAAGGAATTCTAGAATTCAGTCAATTCCACCAAAACAAATATTAAACAGGCAGGAGCTATCCAAAACAACTGTTTTGAAACCTGGAGAAGAGATGAATACTGTACTGCATCCAGGTAAGAGAGTGAGGAAGAGTCTGATAAATCATGGTAAAGAACAGTAAATTGCTGTCTCAGTGTGGCTGCTACTAGCACACATCCCCCAATCTCATGGCAGGCTGCCCTGGGGTCCAGGCCCTGGGTAACTTGCTGGTGACAGAAAAATAAAAACCCTCTTCCTTAAGACAAGGTGTGGGCATGGCTGATCACTGATCATGGCTTTTGATAAGCAAATAAGGATCATTGTGGGACCAGGTCTGAAGACAGCCATTGTTACAATAAGCCCCTGTTACAGACTGTGGCAACCATTGTTTCCACCTGCCCCAAGCAAGGACAGTGGCAACAATGGTTTCAAACATCCCTGGGCATGGGTGGTGGAGGGTGGGAATTAAGGACACAGTGCTTCCTCATGGCCCTGGGGGACAGTTAGTTAAAAAGCTGCATTTGCATACCATGGCAGGAAAGCTCAGCTGTGGGTTGCAGTAAGAGAAGTTCTTGGCACCCTTCCTGTACCCCTGCCCAGATCATTTTGGTCTCAGTCTGCACCACCTTTGTGGGTCCTTGGCCTGATTTGGCCGGGAAAGGCTGTTTTTGGAAAGGTATCTCTTTCATCACCTTCATCCCAGAATTTGCCCTCCAGACAAACGTAGCTTGAGACAGGGAATATAGTTAAGAAACTATAGAGGCACATTGTCTGGTGCAAAGGACTGCCAGCTTCAAACACCCAAGAGAAGGAGATCTCTCTCCTGGGAAATAGAGGGGACAACCAAACTCACATAAACAGAGCAGCCGCAAAGAAACACAGGAGCTCAGAAAGACAGTGAAAACCCTAAACACTGCATTCACTTTGGACATATTTTCCTGATGAAAGGGCTGAAACTCAATAAAATCTCTTTCTTGTCATCAGCTGGCAACAAAACAAAAAAGTAAAATAAAATAAATTAAAATAAATTTACAAAAACCCTGACATCCCAGGGAATAAATCTCAGAAATAACATGATAAAATGTTTAAATATACAGTGTGCAACAAAAGAATATAAGACAAACATAGAAACAGGAAATGATGGCCCATCCAAAGAAAAATGATAAATATCCAGAAAACACCAGTGAAGAAGAGAAGAATGTGAACATACCAAACACCTTTAAAAAATGATCTTAATAATACTCAAGGAGATGAAGAAAAATACAGAGGAGGAACTAAAGAATATCAGGAAAACGATGAACAAGCAATGACAGTCTTAGTAAAAAGATAGAAATTTTAAAAAGAATTCCTGTTGTTGAAGACAAAAATGCCCTGGAGGGTTTCAAAAGCAGACTGGATGTAGCAGAAGAAAGAATCAGTGAACTAAAAGACAAAACAATTGAGATGATTCAGACTGAAGAACAGAAAGAAAAATATTAAAAGTGAAAATAGCCTAAGACAGTTATGGGATAATATTAAGTACACCAATAAGCATATTAAGCAGAAGAATGTGGAGAATAAATTGAGAAAGAGACAGAAGGAATATTAAAAAATTAAGAACAGAGAACTTCCCAAACATAGCAAAAGACATGAATATGCATATCCAAGAAGCCCAGAGAACACAAAAGAAGATAAACATAAAGAAAAATATACCTCAACATATACTGATCAAAGTATAGAATGAAAAGGACAAGGAGAAAGTTCTGAAAACTATAAATGCAAACCAAAATGTTACCTATAAAGGAGTCCCAATTAGATTGAGTGCCTATTTATCATCATAATCCATGAAGACAAAAAGGAATGGGTTTAAATATGTAAAATGCTGAAAGATAACAACTGCCAGTCAAGAAATTTATATCCACAAACTTTCATTCAAAAATTAGGAAGAGATTAGGACATTCTCAGATAAACAAAAGCTGGGGGAGTTCATCATCATTACACCTACCCTACAAGAAATCTTACAGGGACTTCTTCAGACTGAAAGGAAAGGACAATAGACAATGTCTCAAAGTGGCATAAAGAAATAAAGACCTGCAGTAAACAAACATTTGTGTAATTATAAATGTCAATATTATTGTAGTGTATTGTTTGGCATATAACTCCACTTCTTACTTCCAATAGGTACTCAAATGCAAATGCATAAAAAAGTAATGCTAGGAAGCAGATGTGACTCAACAGTTGGTTACCTGCCTACCACATGGGAGGCACCAGGTTTGGTTCCCCATGCCTCTAAAGAAAATGAGCAAGACAGCAAGCTGATGCAATGGACTGGCGCAGCAAGCTGATGCAACGAGCTGACGCAACAAGATGATGCAATGAGATGACGCAATGAAGAGACACAGTAAGGAAACACAATCAGAGACACAAAAAGCAGGGAACGGAGGTGGCTAAAGTGATTGGGTGCCTCCCTTCCACATGGGAGGCCCCAGGTTCTAAAAAGAAAATAAGCTCATAATCTACAGATACAGAGATCAAACAGTGAGCACAAACAATGAGGGATGGTGGTGGGGAGAAATAAATAAAATAAATATTTTTAAAAGTCATGATAAATCTATGTTTTTGGACATACAATGTAAATATATAAGTGGTAACAAGTAGAAAAAATATGAGGAGACAGAAGGATATTGAAAAGTATTTGTACATACTATTGGAATTAAATTGGTATTGGATTATTATATATTTAGGATGTTAAATTTTAACCTCATGGTAACCAAAAGAAAAATATATGAAAAATATATCTAGATAGAAATAAGACTCAATATGGTACAACACAAAAATGAAGTAAATATAGAAGTAAGCATTAATGAAAGAATTGAGGGAGCAAAAGGGTAGACTAGTTACAAAGGCTAAAAATAAAAATGACAAAAGAAAGTGCCATATTATCACTAAGGACTTTAAAAGTAAATGGAGTAAAATCTCCAGTCTAAAAGGAGAAATTGACAGAATGGAAAAAAAAACCATGACCCAAGTATATGCTGTCTGCAAGAGACTCACTTTAAATTCAACAATACAGTTATGTTGAAAGTGAAAGGATGGGAAACATCTATACTATGCAAGTATAGTGAAGGGAGAAATTGAATGTTCTACATTAATAGTAGGATACTTAATACACAACTCCTAATAATGGATAATCTAGTCAGAAAATTAACAAGGATGTAAAAGACTTGAATGATACTCTAAACCAACTAGAACTAACAGACATATATAGAACCCCTCATCCAAGAAAAACAGAACATACATTCTTCAAAAGTCCACCTGGGTCATTCTCCAGGATAGATCATAATTTGGGTCACAAAAGAAGTTTCAATAAATTTAAAAATATTGATATCATTAATGTATATACTCCAACACCCACAGAATGGAGCTAGAAATCAATAACAGAGCAGTTGAAATACAGGGGCTTCTTTGGGAGTTAGAGGTTGTCCTGAGTACCGTTGTGGAAACGGATGTAGGTCATTTTAAATCAGCACACACCACTCAGAACTGAGTGGGAGAGAGTGTGGTCTACGGTGTGAACTGTGGTCTATGGTTGGTGGCAAGGCTCCAGGATGTGTAAGTCCATTGAGGGTAGTGGGCCACACTTGTGGGAGATGTTTGCGTGGGATGTGGTGGGAGGTGTGGGAGGTGGGCAACATGGGAATCCC
>JAKSZT010029587.1:37955-86251 GCA_026826555.1 Tolypeutes matacus | reverse complement strand
GTATTGTGAGAATTTTGATTTTTACCCACAATAAAAAAAAAAAAGAAAAAGAAATCAATAACAGAGGAGGAAATGGAAAATTCACAAATATGTGGAAATTAATTAAAACAACCAATGGGTTAAAATGGAAATCAGAAGCAAAATTAGGAAATATTTTGAGGCAAATGAAAATGAAAATATAGCATAATAAATCTCATAGGATGCAGTGAAGGCAGTGCTGAGAAGGAAATTTATAGCTCTAGATGCTTACATTTAGAAAGAAGATAGGTCTCAAATCAGAGACCTAAATCAAAACTGGAAAAACTAGAAAAAAGTATAGCAAATGAAATCCAGAGGGACAAGAAGAAAGGAAATAAAAATGATTAGAGAATAGATAAATGAAATAGAACATAAAAAATAGAGGTCGACAAAACTCAATGCTGGTTCTTCAAAAATGTAGTATATTATGGATATATTCCTGTTTCTAAAGGAATGAGGAGAAGATATTTCCACATGCAACCCATAGGGATTTTGAATTAGTCTTGCAGTCACATAATTTTTTCCAAATAGTATTCTGTAAAATATTTAAATTTGTAATTTATGTCAAGCTCAAGTTTCACAATACCGATATGGTTCTTATCAGTAAGAGAAAAAGCCATCTGGAACAGAAAGAATGAGAGGAGCCCCATTCCAACACTGTTCTGGAAAAGATAAGTTGAAGATTACTTAGAAAAATTGCCAATATAAAGGAAAAACATTTTCAAAGAATTAGTTGAAAAATGAATAAAGGCTGAGGAAAGAGAAATGCTCAAAAAAGGTCTGAGACAGGGCACATTTTAGTTTGATGTCTATGTACTGGAAATAAATAAAATAAGACAAAACAAATTAGAACTCACAAAACACCTAGTCTAATTAACCAAATATTGTGAGTGACTATAAAAGTATAAAACACTTTTAAATTTTTCATTTAATTAAATGTATGACTTCCCTGGGAATCCCCAAGGTTTTTTCTTTTATATTTTAAAAATGCCATGAGAGAAGTGTTTTACATAAATATTAACTGAATGGAGTTTGACACAAAAAAATGGTTATGTAGATGTGACAAAAAGAGGGATTGAAAGAAATAAAATACAAATTTGATGAATAGGGTGTAATTAATCTATTAATCTTTATATGAGGTATGTACTTACAAGAAAAATATCAGCCATGATACAATATCTTGCCATCAGATCAATGAGGTACTTGTATCCAAAATGGTGAGAGGTAAATTAAATACAATTTGGAATCTGAAAGTATGTGTTCATGGCCCAGGTGTATGATTAAAAGCTGTGTGTTATTTAGACATTCTATCTAAAATTTACTCCTCTTTAAAAGAGCAATATATTTGAATGACCAACTAGACACAACAATAGAAGTCAGAGAATCTAATTAAATATATAAAGTAATAACTATATAAAAATTTCCTTTAAATATTTCAATTTTCTTATAAAAAGAGATTCACACAACTGAACTTTCATCAACAAATAAATTAATTATTTTTAAATTAATATTGGCTCTCAAATATCTTCAGGTTTTGCACCCATTCAGAAAGTTCTATTCATATACCTCTCCACCAGATAATTTAGTGCCCAATTTTCCAATCATGTTCCTTCCAAACTCTAACCAGCCAGCCAAAACGACTGGCACACACCATGAATCTAAATACAAATAAAACTCTGGCCATTTCTCCTTCCAAGCAAAATGAACAACCAGGTACACTGCTCAAGGTTCTGCTTCCTGGGAAGATATTCCTTAACCACTGTCCTTCCGGGATGTCCCAGAAAGGCCGTGTAGTGCTGCAGCTTCCCAGTTTTCAGTGGAGTCTATAAATCATGCAAAACCCTCTGTAAACAAGGCTCAAGTTTTCTCTTCTTGTAAGGAACTCTCCAAGAAGCTATAGCTCTGCAATGGGAGAGAGAAGTTAATGTGGAAGTAGTAGGGGGCTTGGGTATTTGACCACTACTTCATGTAACTTCCTTATGCCTCAGGGCTTGCTAGAGCCCTATCTCCTATAAATTACTTCCATATGATGATGGATTGCTGCAGTGAACTCCCAAAGTAATGACTTTTTTGGTCAGAAAACACCTTTTTGCTAGATAGGAGCTCACTTCTCATTGTAATTAGGTGACCTATGGTTAATTAAGAAGCATTCAATCCCTCCTAGGCCCAGTAGCTGGCCAAGAAAAAAAAAAAAAAAACAACAACCAAACAGTTGTTATTTTGGAATGTTGCTCCAAAATATAAAATATCTGTGTTTCTTATAGAGATCTGACAAAGGCTCCGAAAACATGTGTATTTGCTACTGATACTTCAGCCACCATTGGATGAGCAAGATCATTTTATGGCCTAAGGGGCAGAGCAGCATGCATATCAGTTTGGGCCTGCAGCAGCACCTACTCATATTCCAGGTGATTTTCAAAACCAGCAGTTTTTGGGTTACTCAATAAGTGGGTCAGAATAACAAACCCAAATGAGAATTATGTTGCCTCCAAGGTTCTCAGAGGCCAATGAGGCATTCTGTTTCTTTATTGATTGTGTGAATGACTGGATACAACAGCTTATCTTTCACCTTAAAAGGGATATCTAGACATTGTCCTCTCCACTGGATGCGAACAGTGAGGTGGAAAGCTCTGGAATTATTTTTTGGAGGTATTACCCATACTCTAACATGCAAATGTCTTAACAGTAAGTCAAGAGTGGTTGCTACTCTTGCCTACTAGGTCTAAGCAGCGTAATGTAATAGAAAATTATGATGTCTTGTGGAAGGGTAATTCAATTAAGGAATCTGTAGATAAGATTAAGTCATAGGGTTGAATATTTGCTATACACCTGAGGAAGGACAGAGGTGTTTTGCTGAGCTTTCAAGGTGAAAGCAAACTAACAAATATTGAAGAAAAGGTTTGCCAAATCAAGAGCTGCATATTGAGTAGGTGGGGATGTGTTAATTTGTGAAAACAATGATAGCATTTCTGAAAGAGCAGCTGTAGTTAGAGTAACTTCCTGGCTTACTTCATGAGAATACACTGTCATCTTCAAGATCTCTCTGTTTTCTATGCAGGCCCATATGAGTGATGAAGAAGAATGTGATGGATTCACCACACCTCTATCCTTCAAGACGTTGAAGACGACCTTAATCTTCAACACATATGAGTAAATCTATTTCTGAACTCTTTATTCAGTTCCATTGATCAAGGTATGTATCTTAGGAACAATACCACACTCTGTTGAAAATTTCAGTTTTTTGATAAATATTAAAGTCAGATTATGTCAGTCCTCGAACTTTATTCTACATTTTCTAAGTAGTTTTGACTACCTTAGTTCTTTGCTTTTTCAAATAAATTGCATAATCAGCTTTTCCATTTCTCCAAAAAATTCTTTATTAAATTTTAATTGGATTGCATTGAATCTATAGATAAAATTGTAGTTGCATTAATTAATAAATATTTGCTCCCAAATGGCTTCCTAGCAATATCATATTTCTTTCTTTATTTATTTTATTCAGATTCCATGACCAGCTCTAATGATCCCGTAAAATAGATCATCTTGGTGTGGGACCCAGAGATTCATGTAATTTTCATAATTATGATAAGAGTTTCTTATGTATATAGACAGGTATTAGCCTACAGATTAGTATATTGTATGCCAAGGATGAGGAAAAAACATATAAAAGTCAAACCTGGTGAGTTTTAACTCTACCAGTTTTCTAATATTCTAATATTCTATCACAGAGAATATTACAGTTATCTATTTACTGCCCAAGCTCTCCTGTATCCTTATCCACAATTTTATTCCTCTGTCAGATTTTCAATCAGCTTGAACTGTCTTTCATGCCGCTTATAAGTGTAGTATGTTAAAATTTCAATAAGAAACCTAATAATTTTTATTAAAGAATTATAAATGATGTCATAAATTATGCTTTCTTATTATTTTATAACATAAATATTTAGGATTTTTTTGAAGAATTAAGGAAGTTTTATTCCCCATAAGAAGAAACTAAATTTCATTGGACCTGTGTTATTAATCTAATGCCACATATCTAGTATGCATTAGAGCTAGAACTATGGACTTTGATTACTTTTCCAATCCTGTCAGATGGTTTTTCCACTGAGGGATAATTTTTTACTGAAAGGCAATGCGCATTCATGTAGACATTTATATCCTATAGTTCATTGTTGCAGAAAGTTTCAAGAGTGTCATTGTCCTGCTTGTCTTTTGCAGAGGAGAGTTATTGTGTTTTCTCCTTACACATCTCCTCTGGACTCCAAGAATAGCATAAAGAACTGGCATAAGTATTCAAGAGCATAGTATTCACTGCATATTTTAACTGAGGAATAGTTCAGTTTCAGAGGTAAGAGGAAAAGTTTTTCATCACTTACACAATATTTTAGAAAGACAATCCCCAGTCTCAAACTAGAGTATGTGCATTAATATTTAAATTTGAGATAGTGTGTTCTAGTTTTCACACATTGGATTTTTGAAATTGAATTGTTTTAAAAATAACTGACTGACAGAAAACTTTGTTGACACCTTTCAAGGGCATGATTTACATATAAAAGTAAAATTTATGACAAAATAGCACAAAGAATGGGAAAGAGGACTTTTATGTCTACTACTCAAGGCTTAATAATCAATAGAGTAACTATTATAGAGAGAAAGGACGAATTGCCAAGGAAAGGATGAAAAAAGGGATAAAACCATAGTTACCCACAAATATTTAAAAGATGGTAATAAAATGATGTAAACAACCTATTGCTGTTAAATTTAATAATTTAGATTAAATGTACAATTCCTTAAAATACTCACACCAGAAAAATAGGTTACCTGAACAGGGCTATAGCCAAGAACTTGGACATTTCCTTAAAAATCTTCCACATGAAAAAAAAATAATACAGGACTTCTTTTCCAAAAGTGAAAACCTCACTTTTCCATTAGAGTGGTAAGTAGAGTGCTACATGAAAAGTCTTCAACCATGTCAAAGAAGACAAGCTCTTGGGAGAAAATACAACAACAACATAGAAAAAAACATGGTTCCTAGGGTTACTTCTCGAAAAAGAGCACACAAAGCTTAGTCAGCTAAATATTTCACAGCTACACCCAAGGATGATACTATTCCTTTTATTGAGACACTCTATTTCTGAATCCCTTTCTTACACAAGGGTAGCTTGTACCTGACCAACACAAGTTTTCTGCAGCCCAATCACATCACTTTATAAATCACTCTTTCCTTTACGGAGTTCTTTCTTCTTGTAAGTAGGACTATGCCTATATGTTGATATGTTGACAAGATTTAACTGGTATTGCCAAAGTCACACTGTCTTCTCTCAATAGTTGTAGAGAAGACCTTCCAGCAATATATACTTCTCTATGACCCCTGTTATTTTTCATTTTAAAAATATGTATGAAAGCAATGTAATCTATTTTTTCTCTAATAACAATAATATATTTTTGTGGAAAAGCAGTCATCATAGAGTGGTGATGAAGAATATAAGTTCTACTGTCCGGCTGTCTGGATTCAACTGCATGTTTTTCCTTTAGCCTGTTGCTTGACCATGAACAAGTTATATAATTGCTTGGTACCTGTAGCAGTTTGGCATTATGTACAAATTCAAAAAATAGATATTGGATTATATTTGTAAACTGTTCTTTTCCTCTAGGCATATTAGAGTGTATTGAATTGAGAGGTTTTACTTTATTCTTTATTAAATAATGATGAAGATTTTGATTGGACCACATCAGTAGGGTGTTGAGTCCTCGCCCTTTTGTGGGTGGGGACTCAGAAATAAAAGACATGGCAAAGGACGGAGTTGGAATTCTAATGCTGAGTTTTAATCCTGGAGCTGGGGGAAGTAAACACACAGAGAACCTTGGTCGCTAGGAAGGAGAGAATGCCTAGAGAAAACAAGAGCCATTCACCTGATAGTCTATGGTTGGTCTATCAAGCCATCTTGTTCCAACACGTGGCAACAAACTTTGTTGAGGGAATTAACTTATGCTTTATGGCCTGATAACAGTAAGCCATCTAAAGGCCAACAGATTTCTGTTAATTTGCATCAGCACCCCTTTGGATGACTAATGCGATATCCCAGTTTCATCATCTATAAAATTCATCTTTTCAATTTTTGACAAACTGTTCTAGGTGCTGGAGATCCAGAATTAAACAAATAAGTAAAAGTCCTGAGTTCAAGAGCTGTCATAGTGGAGGAAACAGAAAAAAATCAAAAGGCATAAAGAAAAGATATGGAATGTTAGATGGGGTAACTGTTATGGAAAGCAAAAACAGGATGGATGAGGGATGGGGCAGATATGATTTTACATAGGGTGGTAAGGGATGATCTTATGAGGAAGAGAATGTGAAAAGACCCATGCAGTTAACTGGGTGAAGGGAAATTTAGGAAGAAGGAAAAATGTAGAAAGTCCAGGCAGCATTACAACTAAAGTGTTTAGCAAAGCATTAGTAGGTCAGTGTGGCTGCACCAAAGTGAGCATGAAGACACAATAATATAGCATAAGTTCATAGATGTAGGAAGGAGGACAAGGATATTTTAGATCTGGAGATTTTGTAAAAATTTTGCTTTTTACTCTTACTGTGATGGGAACTCTTACAGGTTTTTTGAATGAAAGAGAAATGATCCAACATAGTTTTTGACATCAACATTCTTGCCTTAATTAGACTCAAATAGCATAAGTCAGAAAACAGGAAGGCAAAAATATTTTAAAGATTATTTAATTTAACCATTATGATGGTTCTTTGGGTCAGGGTAGTAGCAGAGAAGGTATTGAGAAATCATCATACTCCAGATATGTTCAGGATATAGAATCAATATTATATGCTGATAGATTCAATTTGAGGTGTGTGACATAGAGGATCAGTATGATTCCTAAGATTTTGCCTGAAGAAGTAGTAGAATGGCTTTCCATTACCTGAGGTTAAATTGTAGATATTGGAAGTACCTAACTGAGAGTTATTTTATGAAAATAAACTGTGTAATTTATATATCTAAACCCCTTTCTTTTATTTTTTATTTTAATAAATTTATATATATATATATTTTAAAAGATACTTAGATTACATAACTGTTACACAAAAAATATAGGGATTCCCATATGCCCCACCTCCTACACCTCTAACAGCCTCCCACATAAACATCCTTCATTAGTGTGGCACATCACCTGCAATGGATATACACATCCTGGGGCTTTTTCCATTAAGCATGGACCATAGTTCACATTGTAGACCATACTCTTTCCCACACAGGTCTGCATGTTATATGATGATATAAAATGGCCTATATCTGTCGTTGCAACGTCACTCAGGACAATTCCCAAGTCCCACAAAAGCCCCTGTATGAAAACTGCTTTTCCCTCTCCCTGCCCCCAGAGTGTCCAGTGGCCACTGGTTCCACATTAATGCTGTAATTTCTTCCATTGCTTGAATCGCAATATGTCTATAATAGAATAGCAGTAAGTCCACTTTAGGCCATAGCTCTTCCCCCAATCCTGAGGAGTCTGGAATGATGATGACCACTCTACCGCCAATTGAGAGTGGGCTTATATCCCATGGATTAGATGGATGGGATTATTTCTGCCTGCATCTGCAGACTCTCTCCATTCCCTGGGATGGCTGTTGTCCAGCATCATCTCCCCACCAGGTGTCTTATATTTAAAGCTCTTTAAATATTATCTGGCACATAGTAGGGGCTGAGTAAATATAATCTAATTTTTCCATTAGTATATATCGTTGAATATTTACAAACAAAACTATTGTTCATATTTTGTTATGTCTATTCCTGTTTTAATTTCTTTATCATTATTTGAGTAGTTCAATCTTTGTAATACATAGAATTTTGCTATACCACCATTAACAAAAAGATATTGTCTTTAAAATACTTCAGACCACATCTTACATAAAATATGATATGCACTAATATAAATAGGGAAAATAGAGGGACAATGCGAACAGTCTACTGTTTTGACATTTCACAGAAGGTTATATTACAATCAATTAATAACATCTTTAATGTTTTCTAGACTATCTTAAGAAGATAGGGTAGTCAGAATTTATTTCAATCTGAAGCATGTCCTGAACTTATTATTGTCTCAAATATTGGGGAATATGTGAACCACCATTGAGAATACAAACCAACAGGATACTGTTCAAAATCACAAACAGTTATATAAATGAGAGTAAGAACAGCATAAAGACCAGGAAAAAAAAAAAAAGCTTATAATATAATAATAGATTCATTGCATGGACATGATGAGTGATTAGTAAAAAAATTATAACATTAAAATAAATAGTTAACAAATACATCTCTAATTGCAAATATAACAAAGAGGGATTGCACTAAAAACACATTCTAGACAACTTAGATCTCAGAGCAAAAATAAGATACACTACAATTATTTATTTGGATATTATATATAAGTTAAAATATTCATATAAATTCAGGATGTAGAAGAAAATGCACTTTTAATATTTGAATAAATTAATGAACAGTGAAGGACTAGTGAAAAATCATAAATTATTTAATCTTAAAACAGAGGTTAATCTTTATTTTAATCATTCAAAAATTCTTTTGGACAAAAAGAATATTAAATTTTACAAAGAAAAAATTAATATAAATTAAAAGAAGACAAAACACTTGATTTCAAATATATAAATATATATATATATATATAAAATAAACATTGCTCCAGTTTAAAATAATCAAATCTTCAGAAAAATGAAAAAATGTACATTCTTTCATATACATTGAATAGCAGAGAAAACTAAAAGTGAAATTCCAGATTATACAGATTAATTTTTTTAAATTATATTTATTTATTTATTTAATTTATTTCTCCCTACCGCCTCATTTTTGGGACTTGCTATGTCATTGGGAGGCCTGGGACCGCTGATGTGGGAGGGAAGTGCCTAATCACTTGAGCCTCTTCCATTCCCTTCTTCGTTCTGTCTCTCATTATGTTCTTCTTCTTGTGTCTCTTGTTGTATCATCTTCTTGTGTCAGCTTGCCATGCCTGCCCATCATACCAGCTCACTGTCTTCTTTGGGAGGCACTGGGAACCGAACCACAGACCTCTCATGTGGTGGTGAGAGGTCAGTCACCTCAGCCACATCTGCTTGCCTATGCAGATTAATTTTCAAAGGAAGTTTTAGTAACCTACCTGACTAAAATTTGTAGGCTGACACAAAATTAGGCCTCATTATCACTTCTTAGGTTTACAACTTTTCCCTATTTAAAATTTTAAACAAAGAATTTAACTCAGTGATTCATTTCTTTTAAGGAACATAACAAACTTATGGAAATCATTAGAAAGGAAAAGATTTTTAAAAATTTTGCTAAAATTAAACCAAGAAATACTAATTAGTGAAACGACATCATAGAATGGTAGAGTTTTCAAATGGCTTTGATATAGACATTGCATGATATTACTGTGTGCAATATTTTGTTTAGTATATATGCATGAATTTAGAAAATTTCGAGACTAAAAGCATTGCAAAAGGTGATTATTGATTACAATCATGAACTAAGAAAAGATTCACTTCCCAAGTTTAAACGCCAAAGGAATTACCAAAGTTTATAGTGATGAGTGGAAACTTAAAGGTGCAATATAGAGATAGGATATGTCAAAAATTTTCTATCTCTTTCTATATATATATAAGTAATATAGACGGGCAAATGCATAAGATTTTTCTAGAAGACAATGAAAAATTTTTTTCTATTTTTTTAATAATTCAAAATATTTGCAAATTTTCTTCAATGTTTGCATGCACATATTTCTAGAACATAGTTCTATAACAATATTTTACTTTGTTCTAAGACCAGATGTTGAAGTGCTGTTTTTCTTTTTTTAGTTATTTATATATGAATATGTGACAAAAATTTATTAGTACTGCAATAAAGCTTTCCATTATCTTCTGATTTCATTATTATAATAGCTATTGTTTTTAAATTACTATTTGTCTTGTACAGTTGAAGAAACTAGATTTAAAGCTTCAGTGACTTACTAAGGGATATACAGCTAAAAAGATGGGAGATCTACAACCTAAACCCTGAATTGTCCATTCCAAAGTTTCACTCTTTACAACTGTGCTATATTTCTTCTCCACAGAATAAATGGAATGGAATCTAAGAGAGCTCTCTATAACAAAATTCTCTGAATTTGGAACATGCATGGTGGTTTCTATGATACAATTTGAAAAATAACACTACATATTTGTTCACATTACTTGACCTATAAATTGCATATATTTAAACCAAAGATTTAAACATGTTTCATGGCATTCAATAACATGTAGATTTATAAAAATTAATTTTTGGAAATGTTGCAGATCATGATTGGTCAAATACAGAAACTGGCTCAACAGAAATGCTAACTAATTAAAGGATGCTACTGTATTTTTAGTGAGACGCCAAGTAATTACCCATTTATGGACAAAAATATGAGATTAAATATTTAGCATCACTGTTCTTTCTATTGTATCTTCTTCATGACTCTAATGAGAACATTTTTCACTTCTTTGTTCCAAAGACTACAAATAAGTGATTTAGCATGGGGATTACCATAGTATAAAACACTGAGGCCACTTGATCTTTTCCCAAGGAGTAGGACTTCTTGGGTTTTAAATAAGTGAAAATCATGGTGCTGTAAAAGATGGTGCCTCCCAGGAGGTAGGAGGCACAAGTAGAGAAGGCTTTGCAATTTCCTGAAGTGGAATTAATTTTGAGGATAGTAGACAGAATGGATCCATAAGACACAGAGATTATGATAAGAGACACCATTATGTTTGAGCCAGCAAGAATGACATCATGATTTCAGTGTCATGAGTGTCAATGCAAGACAGCTAAAATTGGGAAATATGTTACAGAAAAAGTGATAGATTACCTTGGAGTTGCAGAAATGTAAACTGTTCATGTAGAGAACATTGACTAAGGATTCAGAAAACCAAATCACATAGGACACAGTGATGAGTGTGCAGCAGAGTCTGATGGACATAACTACTGGGTAGTGGAGAGGATTGCAGATAGCCACATAACAGTCATAGGCCACTGAAGAGAGAAGTTAAAAATCAGTGGTCCCCAATAAGGCAAAAAGAGATATTTGGATGAAACAGCTGGTAAATGAAATATACTTGGTGGAAGTCAATAAGTTCTCTAAGGTTTTAGGTGTGATGACCATTGATTGAGGTCCAGGAGCGACAGGTGATTGAGGAAAAAGTACATGGGTGTGTGAAGCTGGGGATCCAGGTGAATTATCAGTATCGTCACTGCATTCCCTAGTACAATAATAAGGTATATCAGGAGAAATAACTTAAAGAGGACCTGCCAGATCTCTTCAGAGTCTGTTAATCCCATAAGGGCAAAGTCAGGCAAATTTGTGTTATTCCTACTCTCTATAGTGTTCAACCTTTGCAATCTGTTGGGAAATCAAAGGTGTTACTCCACATCAATGGCTTGAAAACAGTTTTTGTTTATGTGATTGATCTGGCAATTTAAAAAAGGTTTGTTTACTAATTCTGTAACTAAATGATAAAGTGTAGTTTACAACTGCTTTGCTATGGTCTTATGGCAGAAAACATTGGATGTTCCTGCAAAGTATTATAGTAATGGAACACTACCACTCTGGCAAATGTTCCATTGTCATTGTTAATATTGTCTACCTTTTGTCCTCTTTACAACAGATTTTATTTTTTTTAATGAGCCAATTTGTGTTTCACATATAATGTAAAGAAATGTGGTCATGGTTGTAACTTCATTTTTAGCAGAACTTTCTAAAATTGATTGTTTCCCCCAAACTGTGTCTCCTTTGGTCCTGTAAGTATTAAAGTGAGTGGAGTGAGGAAATTAAAAATGCATGTGGTTCTTCTAGTTGTACAGGCTACCTGTCACTTGTTTGGCCTAAGTGGACCTGGTAGTAAATTCAAAAAGATAATGTAATTTTCTCTCTTCCTGAGCTTCTCCTTAAGGATAAATATTAATATTTAGAATGCAAAGAAGAATTATTGTACTCTAATGTATGCAAAGTTAAAGAAAAACAACAACAACAGCAACAACAACAACAACAAAAAAAACAACCTGATGAAAACGTTGGGGAAAAAAAAGTGTACCTGGTTTTGTTCACGTCACCTTCCTGTCTGTGTTATGTTGATGGTGATGGTTATTTCATTCTTTAATTACTGCTTTCTCTTCTCTTTTCTTGTATCTGAAGTAGTTTTAATTTATTCAATATCTATTGTTTCAACTCTGCCATATCTGGAGAACTTTTAGTTATTAGTATTTATGTGTATCAGGGATGTGCACTCACTCTTTAGTATGTTTTATTTGTGTTAAACTGATCTCCAATGATTTCCTTTTGAAAATTCTACCTTTCTTTTGAAAACTCCACCCCTCCTTAATTTTACATTCTTGATTGTTTCCTTAACTAATAAGTATTCTTTGACAATTTTGGTGCTCACCCATTTGAGGGAACAAAAGTAAAATGAATCTGTCATTATACAAGAAAGTTTGATTAAAACTCACCAATCAAATGTGCCTTAATTAATTTTATTCATTTAGTTTTCAAACAATGATAAAGTTGCCATTTTAATATATGTCATTGGAAATCTGCTTATTTGTAAATAGCCTATTGATCATTTGGAAAAATAAACAAGTGAACATTATTTTTCTATTGTATTTTCAGAACTTTTGTCCCATTTTTCTTGTTTTAGCTGAAGAATTGTATTCCATTTGGAGAGTAAACAACTTAAACACTGAAAATAAAAGTAGCAAAATATGACAAAAAATCTCAGACTATATATATAAATTCCTTATAAATCATCATTTGTATATTAGGCAATATAAACTCATATATTGCATAGTTAAAATGAACTTGATACCATTATAAATACTTCCATTTATTAACATATTTATCCAGGTGAAAATATCATAGCATAGGTATTATTGTTCTATACACTTTTAGCTTAGAAAGAGAGCACAGAAATTTAAGTAAATTTAAGTAAAAATTTAAGATTCATAATTATTAAGTGTTGTAGGCTTTGTGATTCTATGAAGATTGGTTTATTCCAGAGATCATTCTCAAAACTCTATATTCTTACTTATAATTAATTTCAGAAAAGCAGTAAAATGTACTAAATTTATAATAAATAGTGATAGAGTTTTAATGCATCACTTACTGTTCTTTGTTTCCAATATTATTTAATGCATTTGACAGATGAGAAATTAAAACCTGAAGCTACCTTACTGGTAACCACACATTACTATTAGTTTGCAGAAGATATGTTTTTATGTGCTTATTAAAACTCAAATTTCTTCTAAAAATATATTTTCAGTATATGCCCATTATTTGATGACTCTGATTACATGATTCAATATTCCAACTTATACAAATTCTGGCATTACTTAGGTAAAGCCTACATGATATGCAAATGTATGTATATATTCTATAATATTCCCATTTTTTTGAGACAAGCTAAAACTCTCTAACTCTAAGACTAATACTTACCAAGAGCCAAAGTTGGTGAAAATCTTCTTACAGCTTTATCTGTCTAGAAATGTCTCAACTTTAAGTTTGTCTCACAAATAAAATATGGAACCTGTTAAGCAGTCTGAAATTTTGGCTATACAATATTTGTTTCCTTAGATATTATTTATGTTTAATTTTCTGTGCATGCATTTTTATTTTGTTCTGAAGTAAAATAAACTAAAAAAAAAATTGTTCAGATACTGATCAAATAGAAAACTCACCTAGAAATTATGTCTCATAAGTAGTACACCAGGGAGCTACTGTGAATATAAGCGGTGCAGATTGTTGCCTTTCACCCTCAAAATCTCACAGCACCTCTTATATTGAAAACTGTTGAAAATGCAAAACTTGTTCATCTCTGGGACCAGTTTCCAAGGAAATGTGTTTGGCATGATTCCAAGGATAAGAATTCAAGGTAATGCATCCATGTTAGATTTTTAACAAAGAGCCACTTTCTCTTTATAAGACATATAATGTTAAGTAGAATTTTTTGGTATTCCTTTGTGATGCTCTAATTGATGAGTGTGTAAAAGAGAAAGTATTTGTACAGAAATAATTAATCTGTGGCTGAAAGACCAGATTACTAGCCACCAAGGATGGTACAGCACATTATTAACATTGAAACATTTTTATATTTAATAGTGTGATATAATCATTGGAGTAAACGATCATAACAAAAAAATTAGAATAGAACAAAATTCAAAGAAAAATATGAAACTCATTCATAAATGTTGGTAATCTTTAGATGTGTTTTCTTCCATATATTTTCCTTTTTACATAATGCTTATAAATATGTACACTTACATATTCACATTTTTATCACACTGTATTTTAGTAACCCCCTGAATTTTTTATTAGAAATTTATAATACACCTTTACTTATGTTATATTAGAATATTCTTAACACACCATTTTTATTTTTTTTTTTGCATTGTATGGTTCTCCACATCTAAATTCTCTCTATGAATGAGGACTAACTGATGAATGGTAACTTTTGTGGAATCACAAGGAAAGCATGTTGACGTTTCTCCATTCAGTGTTGGCAGTGTAACCTAATTCATCTATACAGGAATTATTAAAACAAACATAAAAGAAGAATGTAAAAATCAGTGCTTAAATGTGTAAGGATGAGTAAAGACCTTATAATTAATTTATAATTAATTTAATGCCCAAAACCTCAAATCAGGTGAAATGCTTTCTTGTGACTCTTGCATTAATTAATGAAATAAATTTTCATGCGATTTAGAATTGATTTTTAACAGAAAAACTCTTCCTACTTCATAATTTCAGGAGATAATTTGATGGTATGGATAAGGGAGTTAAAATTAATATATTGTAAATTTGCCGACCTTTTGGAAGTACAGTTCTTCCCTTCATCAATAATTCATTAATACTAAGGAAAACTTTTTTGGAGATTAAAAAGACAGCACCAATTTATTTCACAACAGTTAACCTTAAGGTTTAAGCCAAAGGAGAGATTAATGTAGATTTCCTAGGTCAATCCCATTTCAATAAGTCTGCTTGCTCCTTGCAAAATCACCATAAATGAATTTTTCTTCACAGCATTGAAATAATTTTTTAATAGTCATTAAGTGTACTTCCAAATAATATGAATAAAAGTTGGAGAAATGATAATTTACAAAACTAATTTGGTTATTGACCTCTTTTGATAATTTTTTTTTAGTGGGCTTCCAATATGTCATCCTAATAATAAAATAATTTTGACATAAGAAACAGAAAAGAATAAGACTTCTTTATCCTTCATTTTCAACAAAATTCGAATTTTATCCCTGAAAATTACTCAATGTAATTATTTTAAAAAATATATATTCCTCCATTTAATCTGTCAAATTGTGTATTGTGTGGTTTGAAACTGTTAGGGATTTCTATAATTTCCTGAAAAATTAGCTCTATTGTTATTTTATAATGTGCATCTCTGGAATATAAAGGTCTACTTTTTATATTTCTACTATTTTGCACAACATATTTATATGTTTATATTTACTGTTATATATTTGGAGATCCTTTCCTATTAAACTTTTTCTTATAAATATCATAATGCTGGGTCTTACTTACTAATAGTGTTAATTACTGTGCCTATTAATTGGAATGTTTAGTCTACTTAAATTTAAAATCATTATATGTTATAGTCAATTTATTTCACATGTTTTTGAAGTTTTTATTCTTCTCTCCCTTTGCTTCATTCTGGTTAATAAAATATTTAATTATTATATTTCATTTTCTCTATTAGAATTTTTAAAAATCATACCTCATTTCATTATATTGATACTAACTTCTCTAGGGGATACAATTTTCATCCTTAAATTATTTTAGTATACCTCATATTATTATGATTGCTTTTAGGCAACCTCATAAGATACTGTGGGGCTCTGTCTGCCCAGAGAATATTTGAAAAACTATTTCATAGTGACAAAGGAGGTATGCCAATTCACTTAAACTAGGAAATCTCTAAGGCCAGGGCAGAAGCCCAGGAAAACACACATGATAGGAAAAGAATAAGACACCACACTTTTGCCTCAGTCTGCTCTTATTTTTTTTTTCTTTTTTTTACAATTTAGATGATACAGTTTAATAATTTTGATGATATTTACCATGTCCTGTGTCTATTACTGTAAGGTAATGAAAAACCTTCCCCATGACCACCAAACACCCCATTAGATCTTGACTGTTCCCTTCCCCCCAGCCCCCCAGGGCCCATGATACCACCCTCTCCCTACCCATGGAATGTCAAGATTCACAGTTACATGCCCTGGGGACTTGAACCTGCCCTTCCTAATCCACCCACCCCCAGTGCTGCACCACCAAACCCAGGAACACCACCACTCATCTGCCCCATCCCCCAACATGCAACCACACTCTATCCCTTTACCATAGATTATGTCCATATGGGTGATGGCTCAAAGCCTGCTCTTTTCTTACTCTCCTTTGTTAACCTATCTTTCAGACAGTGGTTCTCAGAGACTGCTCACTTTCCTCAGTTCAGATCAGTGAGGTCATATACTGTTCATCCTTCAGTTTCTGGCTTGCTTCACTCAACATAAGGTCTTCAAGATTCATCCACGTTATTCCATGTGTTAGCACTTTGTTCCTTCTTACAGCTGAGTAATATTCCATTGTATGTATGTACCACATTTTGCTTATCCATTCCTCTGTTGATGGGCACCAGGGCTGCTCTTCTTAATAGGAGATCTAAACTCTGAAGGAGAGCCACAGTCAACACAGGGGTAACACGATGAAAACACAATGAAAAGGTGTTTTTTGCATTTGTTTGTTTTTTAACTCCTAATACTCAATGATATATCTGTCACATCACTAGATAGAAACAAAATTTAGGAATAGACAGCTCTAATAGTTACAATATTAAAATATTAAACTCTACAATGTGCAACAAAAGTTATCAAGAAAAACAAAGACACAAGAAATTATAGCCAATTCAAAGGATCAGAATAAGAGTTAATAAATCATCAAAGAAGAAGACCAGTTATTTGATAATGAGAAGAAAGATTTAGTGAATTAAAAACAAGACAATGAAATGACTCAGGCTGAAGATCAGAAAGAAAAAAAAAAGAACATGAATAAATTGCAAAGAGACTAAGAGAACAGTTGGGCACCCTAAAGAATACCAATATAGTAATAGCAAGAGACTGAGAAGAAAAAAGAGAAAAAGACAGGAGGAATGTTCAAAGAAATAATGGCAGAAAACTTCTTTAATTTAGAGAAAGACAGGAATACACCTTCAAGAATCCCAGTGAAAAACAAACAGAATAAACTTGAGGACAAATATGTGAGACATATAGAGTCAAACTGCAGAATTCAAGGATGATGAAAGAGTTCTGAAAGCTGAAAGAGAGAAGCAACATGCTATATAAAAGGATGTGCTTATTCATGACTCCCAGGGACAGGACTCCCTGGCACCGAGGGATTATTTTACCAAGAACCAACTAGTGATTCATTTGGAAAAAGACCTTGTCAAAAAGGGGGAAATATTAAATACATAAGAGTTTTTACAACAAAAGATTTCAAAGTGAGTTGGAGGTTATTCCAGAAGTCATAATCTTGCACATCTCAGCAGGATCTCACTAACTGTCCCAGTAAACAGTGCCTCGAGCAGTGGTGTTCCTGAAGGCTCTAGAGACATCTGGACAATGTAGGCAGAGTAGACTTTCCTAGGAAATTGGCACATTGTCGGTGGGCCTTACTTTGGAATATATGTTAACCTATTTCCCCAATGTAACAGAGCTAGACTCATTAATAATTTTCCTGTACATGGTTCTTTTGCTCCTTCTATTTGAACCTATAATTAGCACTATATCTCTTAAATACATATCCCAGAATATTTAAATCTTTGGGCCATTCATATGCCAGTTGAGCCCTGAATCTCAGCAGAGTTACAGCCAACACCTACTCTAGTTCATCAGACTTGCCCAAGACAACTAACAAAAGGAAGACGATGGACAAAACCCATCCCCAAAACAGAGAGTTATCTATAACTGCAAGCAAGACAGTTCCATCCACCTGCCCCATGGTATCTAAGTCTCCTCTCAACTGAAAGCAGAGTGGACATTACCATCCCCAAATTCTCTAGATTGAAGAATAAACAAACATAAGGGGGGAAATGCAACTATGGACAAAAGTAGACTTATTGTTATTCTAGTAATGGAAGAACTTGTAACATTGATATAAAGACTGGTCTGAGGGGAGAGGGAGAGAATAGGTGTATTATGGGGGCATTTTGGGGACATTGGAATTATTCTGCATGATATTATAATGATGGAAACAGGCCCTTATACGTTTGTCAAAACCCATAAACTTGTGCTATGCGAAGTGTAAACCATAAAATAAACAATAGACCTTGGTTAGTAACAATGCATCAATATTTGTTCATCAATTATAACAAATGTACTACACTAATGAAAGGCATTATTAACAGGGGGAAATGTGAGAGGGGAGGGATGGGGTATAAGGGAATCCCTTATATTTCTATGTAACTTTTGTTAAATCTAAAACTTCTTCAGAAATAAAGCTGAAAAAAAAAAGGAATTTCCTATAAAATAAAGTGCTGATTTCTTATCAAAAACCATGGAAGCCTGAAGGCAGAGGAATAAAATATTTAAGTGCTGATAGAAAATTTCAACTGAGAATTGTATATCTGATAAGACTGTTTCAAAAATGAAGGAGAGAGTAAGGCATAAACAGGCAAAAAAAAAAAAAAACTGAGGGAAATCATCACGACTAAAGCTGCCCTACAAGCAATGCTATAGGGAGTGCAGCATATGATAGTACCTAGACAGTGAATCAAAGCAGCATAAAGGAATAAAGATCTCTGACATGGGTAGTCATGTGCGTATACACTGAAACAGCAGAGACCAACAATAATGAAATATTTTGATACTTATGAAGGGAGAACTAGATGGTTCTCTGATCTAGTAACAAATTTCAATACTTGACATTTAATAATGGATAGAACATCGAGATATAAGATTGATAAGAAAATGAAAGACACTATAAATCAACTTGCGCTAATAGACATACATAGAATACTTCACACACAAGAGCCAAATGAATATTCTCTAAGGCATGTGGGTCATTCTTCAATGTATATCAAGTGTTAGGCCACAAAACAAGACTTAATAAATTTAACAAGATTGAAATCATACAGTGAATCTTCTCTGACAGCACTGAAATGACACTGGAAATTAACACAGCACAACTGAAAATTTTTCTTATTATTAAACAGTAGTAATAAGAAATCACAAATACCCAGAAACTTTTGGAAAAAGAAGAAGAAATTGAAGCATTAAAACATCCCAATTTTAAATTTATTACAAAGCTACAATAAGAACCAAAATTATTAAATCTGTTGGAGATTGAATTATGCACCAGCAAAAACCATGTTCTTAACATTTTTCTATTACTGTGGATGTGAATCCATTTTATAGGAACTTTTGAATATGGCATTTTTAATAAAGGTATGGTCAAATGCATCAGTTTGGGCTTTAATACAGTTACTGGAGTTCTTTATAAGCAGAATGAAATTCAGTTGCAGTGCAAAAGCCACAGAAGAAGATGGAATTCAGTGGAGCCCAGAGTAGAAAGGAGAATGACATCACCATATTCATTACCATGTGACAGAAAGGTAAGGTGAAGGATCACTGGGAGCTAGCCACAGAACACCACAGTGTTTGGGGACAAAAACTCCCTTTTCTGTTGCCTTGGTTATGGACTTCTGCCAGCCTCACATCCATAAACCAATAAATTTCTATTGTTAAAATGACATTGTGGTATTTGCTTTAGCAGCCAGGAATCTAAGACAAACTCCTATAATGCAACGTAGCTCAGGAACAAAAGAAAAATATATAGATAAAAGGTGTTTCATCAAAATTAAAAACTCTTGTGCATCAAAATGTTTAATCATGAAATTAATTTAAAAAAACACCCTTCAGAAGAGTAGAAACTATAGGGAAATCACATATCATATAAATACTTATTATAAAGAACATTTTAAAAACTCCTATAACTTGACACCAAAAATGACACAATTTAAAAATGCTCAAAACTTGAACACTTTTCTCCAAAGATGATATATATGGAGAAGTGGGAATAATTTTTCATTGTTGGTTTGAATGTAAAATTATGCTGGTTCATCTGTGGTGGAAAAGTTGGCGTTTCCTCAAAATGTTAAATATAGAAATACCATATGACCTTTTGACATTTTGCTTTTCATCACTGCAATATCTGGTGTTCTGTCTGTACCCTGGCACCTTCCCCCACACATTCCCCACTGTCTCACTATTTTTCATTTTATTTTCAAAGAAGTTTTAGGTCACAGCAAAGTCACACACAGAATACAGGAGACTCTCATATACCCAACATCCTCCCCTTTTCCTTCCCCCAATATTAATGCCTTTTTATATGTGGATGGTAACTTTGTTGTAATTGATATACAAATATTGAAACATAGCTACTAAACATGGGCAATGGTTTACACTATGGATTACATTTTAGACTGTAGACTTTCATAAATTTCTTAGATATTTACCATGTTCTGTGTCCATCACTGTAAGATCATGGAGAACATTTCCACTGACCACTAAGTACCCCTTATTTGATTTATTCTATTCCTCCATCCCCATTCTCCCGAGGCCAATGGCGACACCTGGATTGACTCATTGGATGACAAGATTCATAGTTAGATGCAACAAGACTGAGGTCTTGACACACTGGTTTGTCCTCCCCTATTAGGAACTGCCTTTGCTCTCAAGAGACTCCCACCTCTTTATTTGTGAACAAATCGTTTCTCCCAAAGATGGGAGTCCAAAACCTTCCTGCTCATTATGTGGGTGTCCACCGACTGATACAACACATAATGACAGAATGATCACTAACATATACCCTAGAAGCCTGCTCTCTTTGTGCCCTGTCCTGAATGCCCCTCTGTCCAACACCCTAAATCAGTAACCCTTCCTTGTCATATTGCCATAAAAGTATTTCCAACTTTGTACTTTCAACCACGTACCCACAAATCACGAGTGATCATCTGGTCCCTCTCCCATCCCTCTCCCCAGTACCATGGACCTTCTAACACACCTTTCCCAATCTACCCACCTATAAACTCTGCACTACCCAACCCAATAATATCAGTACCTTCCTATCTTATCCCTTCAATAGGCAACTACACTCTTTCAGCTTACCATAGATTTCATTCGTATGGGTGATGGCTCAAAATCTTCCCCTCTCTTTCTATTTCTTGTAAACCTATCTTCCAGACAATAGCTTTCTGAGACTGCTCAATTTCCTTAATTCATATCAGTGAGGTCATGAGGCACTGTTCATCCTTCAGTGCCTGGCTTGCTTTCACTCCTAAATTTTCATCCATGTTATCCTATGTGTTATCATGTTATTCCTGCTTACAGCTGAGTAATGTGCCATTGTATGTATGTACCACATTTTATTTATGCATTCATCTATTGAAGGTCACCTGGGTTGATTTCAACTTTTGGCAACAGTGAATAATGCCGCTATGAACATTGGTGTGCATATATCTGTTTATGTCTTTGATTTCCATTCTTTTTGGTTTATACCCAGCAGTGGAATTGCTGGATCATATGAAAGTTCTATAGTTAGATTGTTGAAGAACTGCCAAACTGTGCTCCACAATGGCTGGACCATTCTAAATTCCCACCAGCAGTGGATGAGGGTTCCCATTCCTCCACATCCTCTCCAACACTTATAGTCTGCTGTTTTTTTAATAGCCGCCATTCTAATGGGTGTAAGATGATATCTCATTGTAGTTTTGATTTGCATTTCCCTAATAGCTATCGATTTTGAGCATTTTTTCATGTGCCTTTTAATCATTTGTATTTCTTCCTTGAAAACGTGTCTTTTCAGGTCACTTGCCCATTTTTTAAATGGGTTGTTTGTCTTTTTATTTTCAAGGTGTAGGATTTCTTTATACATACAGAATATTAGGTTCCTATCAGATATATGGTTGCCAAATATTTTCTCCCATTGGGTAGGCTGCCTTTTTACTTTCTTGATAACGTCATTTGAGGTGCAAAAGTTTTTAATTTTGCGGAGATCCCATTTATCTATTTTTTCTTTTGCTGCTCGTGCTTTAGGTGTGAAGTTAATGAAACCATTTCCTATTACAAGGTCCTGTAGATGCTTCCCTACATTATCTTCCATGGTCTTTAGGGTCTTGTTTCTTATATTTAGATCTTTGATCCATGTTGAGTTGATTTTTTCATACAGTGTGAGATGGTGTTCCTCTCTCATACCTTTGGATGTGGATATCCAGTTTTCCAAGCACTATTTGTTGAAGAGGCCATTCTCTCCCAACTGAGTGGGCTTGGTGGCCTTGTTGAATATCAGATGACTGTATATATAAGGATTAATACCAGAACTCTCAATTTGGTTCCGTTTGTCAGTATGTCTATTCTTGTGCCAATACCATGCGGTTTTGAATACTGTATCTTTGTAGTATGTTTTAAAGTCAGGTAGTGTGTACCTCCAATTTCATTTTCCTTTTTAATAAATCCTTGGTGATTCTGGACCTCTTGCCTGACCAAATAAATTTTGTAGTTTTGCAGTGATGAAAGGCATAACTCCTAAAACATATTTTTAATTTTGTATATTTTTACATTTTTTATTCTTTCAAAATTTTAATTATTTTTGCATTTCATTCATTATTTTAAAAACTATCATTATATCATTTTCTTATTAATTGTATTCATTTAATTTGCTGGCTTCATACCTGAAAATATTGAGTTAATGTCTCATTTTTTGGCAAAAGTCTGCACAACACTTTGAACATCATTTAAAAAATAAGACTATGCTTCTTCCATCAATATTCCTTAACATATTTGTCAAAAATCAAATGACAATGAATGTATGAATCTATTTCTGAACACTCTATTTGGTTTCATATAACTAAGTATTTATCTTTTCACAAATATCTTATTCTTCTGATGATTAATTTCTTTGATAAATTCTAAAATCAGAGTATTTGAGTCCACCAACTATTCTCTTCTTTTTCAAATTTGATTTGAATAGCTTATTTCTTTATTTTGTCATCTATATTGTAGAATCTACTTCTCTAGTTTTACAAAAAAGACCTTAAGTTTAATTTGGGGTTGCAATAAATCTATACCTTAATTTGGGATTGATATTAACTAATTGGTTGTTTCCAATTTGGATGCCTATCAGTAAAATATTTCTTCATTTATTTCTTCATTTTAATTCAGATTGTGCTTTCTGAATACATAGACAAAATTATCTCTCTACGAAGTTCTGATCTCTGGGGATGGGGCTCAAAATCCAGGGATTGTTCAAAATTTTCTAAGAATTTCTTATTAACATAGCCTGTTCTATGTTAATATAATAAAATATATATTAGTGTATTATATATACTATAATATATATTATTATATATAATAATTTAGATTAGTATATGGGATGCCCAATATAAGGAAAGACCATATGTAAGACAAACATGAGACCCTTAACTCTACCAGACATCTTGTCTTCAATTGTTCTACCACATAGAATATTACACTTAAGTGATGACTGCTCCATCTCTCCTGTTTGTACTTATTGTCCATATGTTTAAAATATTTGTATTTAATCTCTTTCATGAAATTCAGCTTAACCTCTCTCTTATAACACTTAGAAGTGTAATACTAGACAATTGAAATAAAAGCATAGTAATTTTTATTAAATGTTTATAAAATCTGGCATAAGTTATGCTTTTAAATTATTTGATTTTGTACATTTTTATGGGAATTCTGAGAGAATTAAACAGATTATTTTCCAAGAAGAGGAAATTGGATTTCAGGGCTTTAATTTATTAAGACTGGGACTAGGATTTTCAGGCTACAACTACGTATTTTATTAGATTGTTTTTCCAATCCTATGTCATATGGTTTCCAATGAGAGTTATTTTTACCAGAGGCCAAAGTGCATTCTTGTTTTTTTTCAGAGAAAAATCATCCTTTTGATTTTCTGAACCAGAAAATGGTATATTTTCTTCTTGGCGCATCCCCTGTGAACTTCAAAAACTTGATAAATTGGTATAAGAACCCAGCTGAATAATATTAGTAGGATAGCTTAATTTTGTGAGCAATTCAATTCCACAAGTAGAAGGAAAGGTTTTTCATAAATTACACAATATTTTAGAAACTATAAGCCTATATCTCAAACTAGAATATATACTTTAAGTTAGAGATAATGTGTTCTACTTATGTTTGTATTATTAAAAATTAATTGCATGTCTACCAGTAAACAACAAAAAAATAGGAACGGGTCTCTATTTAGTTCAAAGGAGCTGTAAATTAGAAATTTTCTATAATATTCTTGATTGAAAATAAAAGTAAGAACAGGGACTGTAGAAATAAAGGACTATATTTAAAAATTAGGTAAATTTTTAAAGGGACTGATTATTAACATTTCACTGTCCATTGGGTATATGCCAATTTGAGATCAATTATTTTTCTGATAGAGGAATAAAAATGTATTTGAAATGTATTTCACTAGTTAGATAACTGATTTAGAGTCCACTTTAGTTTCTTTGTTTAATTTCATGGTCTATTTAAATTTGATGGATTTAAAAAGAATTTATGTGGAGATATTATTTTTAATTTTTACTAGAGGAAAAATTCCAGAATTTTGGCATGTCACATGAGGACTACAATATAGTAAGATGAAAAAAGCTGATTATCGTATGGATTTAGAGAAATCTTAGCTTGAATACTGGCTCTGCTAGTGATTAATACTGTTGCTTTGGTTAAGTTAATGTCCAAAGAGCATCATTTTCTCATGTATAAGACTGCACTAAATTATTTAGTCTGCATGTTACTATGTAAATTACATATGATAATGAACAAAAAAATACTAACTCCCTGGTCAATTTAAGCAAAATGCAGTATTATTTTGCTGAAATTTCCAAAAAACATGATGTAGTAACAGGACTGAATTTTTATGCCTAATAACATAGAATTTTGTGATTCATTGTGATTAAGCTCAATAGAATATTATTTTAGTATATATTTAGTACCATATAACTATCATATATATATATATAAGTTCAAGAGGAAATATTTAGCTTATGGCTTGTGGGTCATTCACTGCTTAATGTTTGAATGGGGAAAAAACCACAATTTTATAACTATTTTATTTTTGATAAATTAAATGGAAGTCATATTTCAATTCTGTGCCTCCTTCATATGTAGCCAAATATTTAAAATGATAAAATATTTACTGTATCTCATATAGAAACATTCTTCAATGACACCATGTTCATGAATTTGAACTTGATATGCCTGATAATTTTGGTCTTTCTTAGTTATTTGTTTGTAAATCTTTGTTACCATCTTGTGATGTTTATCTGTCAAGAAGAGAATGAGCAAATCATCTTAAAATCAATGGAATGAGAATAAAAACATGACTTTATTTTCTCAGAAAGGCTCCTTCAAATGTAGATGAAGAATTTTTTAATACCTAAAATAAATAACTTCATGAATGTAAGGTTACAGAACAAAAAAATGCTTATTTGATCCTTAGAGAAAATTTGTTGTATATCACTGAATGCAGCACAGCCTAATGCATGGCAAATGTTTCATTCCATTAAACCCTGGAAAATACAGGAGCCAGCTAATTAAGAATGGTCTATGGCAAGTTGAAGGAAGAAAAAAATGGTAATTTGTTTACATTTCATTTCTAAACATAGTGGATCTTGCATTTAATTTTGTCCAGTCACTAAAATTTTCAGTCCATATACAAATGCCTCTGAAGTGTTTTCTTTATTATTATTTTTTTGTCATAACTTTTCTTTCTTTACACTCCACTGAATGAGAAAAAAATTGATTGCAAAGGAAAAAATACAGAAATCAAACACTACTTGTGTCAAAATTGTGATTCAATTTTTTTTTAGAAATAGCATTTATAAATAATTTTATTAGTGATTGTAAGATGACATTTATTTCAGAGTTATTTTAGAGACTACATGAAATTGTTGTAATTTGTGCTTGATAGAAATATGTCCCCAAAATATGCAGGGAAAATGAGCATGTGAATAAATCATTAAGTTAAAACTTGAACAACAGTATTAACGTTATAACAAGCTGCAAAGGCCAAAAATGGAAAATTTATTGATAAAGCTATTGTACCCTTTTTTATTTAGTCAAAACAAATTTTAAAATAATAATTATTGATGTTTCCTTTTATACTATTATCATCTTATGGCATTATTCTTAAAATTATGATAAAATAATAAAACTAGGAAGCTCAGGAATGTATGTGAATTTAACGGAGAAATGCTAAATCTTAGAAATAGCAACTGCTAAGGCTTGACTCTGGTTGGTGTTAATTATTAGTGCTGCCCCTTTTGACAAGAAAGGACTTTGGCAGCACATAAAATAAAGTTACATCTAGCCTGGGAATAATTGCTGCTGCTCAGTTTACTCATTCATTGCCTATGGAGTTTGCATTAAGACTCTTAATTTTCGCCAATTTCCCAGCTATTGTACCCCTTTTAATAGCATACAAGGTACCTCTACTTACAGAACAAAGTCTGCTGCTCTTTCATCACTGCTCCTGAAGGACTACTGAAATGGGATCCTTGCCAGGAAAGAGCACAAACAGGTTGGTTGTGAAAAGAAAGCCCTTTCAAAAAGTTGAAATGTTAAGTATAACTGGTCACATTTTTAAGTCACATGAAAACTTTTTAAATTAATTAATTTTCACATAATAAAATCTTGTGATATGAATGTGATTGCTCCCATTTTATAATTAAGACCATTAACAAAAGGCATTTCATGCACATTATAGCATATTTAGGAATAGCACCCCTGTGTGTACATTCTACTATAATATTTTTGGATAAAAAATCACAATATTCATTAGGCTTTGTGAATTATAATATGATGCAATATGAAAACAAGTGGTAGAAATTTTAATATAAAATTAACTAGAAAGGAACCAGATAATTTGGCAGGTTTTTTTTTTTTTTTTTTTTTTTTTTTTTTACATGACTCATATAGCCAAAAAGTATATGAAACAATTTCTTCATTTATTTTATACAGAGAAATACATTCACTTCAGCCCAAGGTTTTGGTCATTGACTACCTCATCACTGCCTAGGATATCATTTTCTCTTCCAAGAAACAAACAGAAGGATGTAATTGGGTGAACACACTTTCATGAGATATTGCCTGGAGCACCTATAAATTTAATTTTAAATGTCAGGGTTTCCATCAGATTTGGAGCCAAACAATATTTGATTGAAAAATGGGACTGGAGTCACTATGTTTATATTGATAGGCGTCACAGATAATATTGGACTGAAAGTTTCCCTGTTTTTCTTATTTCTAGAAATTTATCTTTTTACTTTGATAGCAAATTTGGGACTGGTTTTATTGGTCATTCAGGATTCCCGGCTCCACAACCCCATGTACTATTTTCTGAGTGTATTGTCATTCTTGGATGCCTGCTATTCTTCAGTTGTCACCCCCAAAATGCTGGTGAATTTCTTGGCAGAGAATAAAACCACTTCATTTTTTGGATGTGCAACACAGATGTTTCTCTTTGTTACTTTTGAGACTACAGAGAGTTTTCTCTTGCCTGCAATGGCTTATGATCATTATGTAGCAATCTACAACCCATTGCTGTATTCAGTTAACATGTCATTGTGAGTCTATGTGTCACTTATCACTGTTTCTTGTGTTGGTGGCATTTTGAATGCCACTTTACACACTGTGGCCACTTTTAGCTTATCCTTCTGTGCATCCAATTAAATTAGACATGTCTCTTGTGAAACCTCTCCACTCCTAGCTATTTCTTGATCTGACACACACATCAACCAGCTTCTACTCTTCTCTGTGAGCTTTATTGAGATATCCAGTATACTACTTATCTTGATCTCCTATGGTTTTATTCTAATGGCCATTATGAAGATGCATCCTGCTGAAGAGAGGCGAAAAGTCTTTTCCACATGTGGCTCTCACTTAACTGAAGTGTCAATTTATCGTGGTGCAATCCTCTTCATGTATGTGAGGCCAAGTTCCAGCTACACTTTAGATCATGATATGATAGTGTCTATATTTTATATCGTTGTGATTCCCATGTTGAGTCCCATCATTTACAGTTTGAGGAGCAAAGATGTTAAAAAGGCAATGAAAAGATTGTTTGAGAAAAATTGGTCCTTTATTAAGTTGCATGTTTATCATTGAGTCAAACTGAAAAGCGTGTTGGTGATTAGTCTATATCTCTGTTGTCAGAAACATGGGAAGAAAACCCCCTGTTCTCAGTTAATACTCTTTTTGAGTCCTAGAATTTTTCCAAAGAAAACATTAATCACCCCACTTATGCAACATTTTATGAATGTAGACAAATTGTGTCAACTATATGCTTATGGCTGTTCAAATTGAGCCATATTAAATATTCATTTAGAAGCTTACATTGATATTATTAATCTTTGTGCAATTGATTTTCACTATCATTAGTTATCATATCCTCAGGATTTGATGGCTAGATATGACTTCACATTTTTACAGTAATTTAGGCTTTCATCATTATGTTAATTTCCCTTTTGGAATCCCTATGATGGACCTCCAGAAAGTTATTTACTTGCTCCATGTGTACTCAGACACTCAGATCTCTCTTTTGGACATGACTTTTGCACAGTTTGGATCAACACCATAGATTTTTACTCCATTATTTACTTCCTGCTATTCAATCAGAGGAATTGATTAGATCCATGCTGAAACTCCAAACATATATTGAGATTATATGGCAATATTTATTGAATGTATAATTAAGATGCTGGAAAACATATAAAAGTATAGCATAAAGAATAATTTAAAACTGGGTATTATGTACACTTGTTCGAAGATCTCAAAAGCTAACTTAACTTTCATAATTCATCTGATATTAGACCCTTTCTCAGTTCCTATCACTGTCTTTTTCTGCTATCTATGATAAATGACTTTACATTTTTATCATCATTCCTGAATTTTTACAGTTGAACAAATTCCTGAGAAATGGGTTCATATCACCTCAACTCATCTGCCTCTTCCCTATTCTGAATTATTTATTTTTTGTTCTGAGATTTGCTTATTCGAAGGTATTTTAAGAGTGGAAATTTACTTTTCTTGCAATGAATTTCACTCTGTTCTCAGCAGGGATGCATGTCTTATGCCTCCATGATATCAATTCCATCAAAACAAAATATTAAAGAGTTTATTATTTATTAAGCATGAACTTGTAAACCAATCAATGATTTTCATAACTTCATTTTCTAATCAATTATACATATAGAACTCATACAACTCTATTGAATCAAGCTCAAGTTTGACAGCAGAGTTTGGTATAAATATATTCTCAAATTTCTTCTAAAAATACAACAAACAAATTTTCAGAGACACAACACTGACTATGATATGGACAATGAGTTGTCTTATAAAGAAATTAAGCTACCTGAAACCACAGCATCTTAAAATTTATTTTCCTGAGTATGTTCTCCTGAGATGATTTTTCTGGAATAAAGAAAAAGCTACTTCAAATGTATTTCTAAATATCCATCAATAATTATCAATAATTTTAATATTTGCATTATTCCTGTATCATTTTTTAAGAGTCTTACCATTGAATCAAGTGTTTCAAATTGTTAAGGTAAAGTTGCAATCAAGTTAGCCTCCTTGTTTAACAGTTTAAATATTCTTTCAAATTTACAAATGTAATCTTCCCATGGGAAATAAAGAGGTGAGCAGCAGGAGCAAGGCTACACTCACACGTAAAAATAACTGATAATTCGTTCAACAAATAAGACAAAAATAGGTGCTAAGTTAATATGCATGAAATACCACTATTACACACCTTTTCCCCCTAATAGTAGAATCAGAATGGTGAAAACTAGCAGTCTATTATGACTTTTTCTCTGAAAGGTTAATATCAAATAATGATATTTTTAACTCTCAAGTTAATAACTTTCCACTGTTCATATCTTAACTCAAATATCTTCACCTGAAGCATGAATTTATTGATTTCCATTCCCTATGGAACCTCATTTTCAAATCAGTTAAGTCATTACTTAACATTTCGTTTTCTGAATATTTGATTACTAATTAGTTCTAATATAGCACTGATATGTAATTTGCATAAAGACAAGAATTGTATATGTTTGTCCACACAATTGTATCCGCAAGGCATAATATATTCCCTGGAACATATAGTTTATTCAGAAAATATTTTTGAATAAATGGTGTGTCATAGAATGAGTAATAGAGGCAAATATTATCACTTATATGCAGCTTTGTATTTCATGGACATAATGTAAATCATTACATGAACTAAGCCATTTATCCTCATACAACTCTAAGAGTTGGTCCTGTTATTACCTATAATCACATTTAGAACAACAGAGGCACATAAAAACTCTAAGGAATATGCTCAAGCCCATATAGTTCTTAAGAGAGATACCAGGATTCAAACCTAAACTCAGGGGCTACAGAGTCCTTGATTTTAAGTACTTTAGTACTTAGAATGCAAGAACAGAATGTTGTTTTTACTTTATTAACTGTATTATCAGGCCTGTGAAAATGTTTAATGAAGTAGTAAAGGTCTTCATTTTGTCAATGTTAGAAATAAGGGGGTAAAAAGGGAACTATGTAACAACTATTAGAAAATTAGTTTCCATTGGTTTTTACAAATCATTCAATTGGTTGATATATGTAGAATTTGTTATTTTTGAGCCTTAGTGATTGTATTAGTCAGCCAAAGGGGTGCTGATGTGGAATGCCAAAAATGGGTTGGTCTTTATAAAGGGTATTTATTTAGGGAAAAAGTCCACAGTTACCAGGCCAGAAAGCGTAATTTTCTACTTTCACCAGAGTCCATTGCCACGTGTTGGAGCAAGACAGCTGCTGACATTCGCCAAGGTTCAGGCTTCTTGGTTTCCTCTCTTCCCCGGGGCTGTGTTTCTCTCTGGGCTTAGCTCCTGTTTCCTCCACAAGGTCAGGTGTAGACGATCAGGTCTCCTGGGGCCTCTCCAACATCAATATCAAAATTGCTTCTCAAAAACCGCTTCGTCTGTCCTTTGCCTTGCCTTTTATATTCGATTCCCCCACCCACCAAGGGGTGGGGCTCAATGCCCTATTGAGGTGGCCCAGTCAATGCCCTAATCATAACTTAATCATGCCCAGATTAACAGATCAGTTTACAAGCATGATCCAATTATATTTTTGGAATTCATAATTACATCAAACTTCCCTACGGCCACAGTGATGAATAACAAACACATTAAAAGAAGAAATAAAATGAATATTAAAAGAAGATGAAGCTAATGAAAACAACTAAAACAGAGGAACAGGGAGAGGAAATTGCAAAAGAAATGGATGAGACCAGTTGTACTTACAATGACGTTCCATTATATTTTCCATGTGCAATACTAAAACCATGATATATATTGTCCTGGAAAATGTGTAGTTATCCAGAAAGGTGATATTTAAAGCTACAACCATGAATAAGATTTAAAAGGAAGTAAAGAATTTTTAATTTAACATTTGATTTAGAAATCTGCAAAGTACATATCCTCAAACTTAACATTTTAAAAAGCCATTAAACTTCCCCAGCCCCTGTGCCATTATACATCCCCAGCAGTGGGGTTTTCCTATTTCTCCACATCCTTTCCAACACTTATAATTTTCTCTCTCCCTTTTTCTAATAGTGACCATTCTATGAGGTTTGAAATGATATCTTAATGTAGTTTTGATTTACATTTCCCTAAAAGCTGGTGATGTTGACCATCTTTTCATGTGCTTTTTAGTCATCTGTATTTTCTCTTTGGAAAAGTGTTTATGCAAGTGTTTTGCTTATTTTTAATCAATTTATTTAAATGCATTTCTATACCATACATTCATCTAAAGTGTACAGTCAATGGCATTTGGTAGAAACAGAGTTGTTCATTAATCACTGCAATCAATGTTAGAGCATTTTCATTACTTCAAAAAGAAAAAAAAAAAGCTATCCCTTAGTAGTCACCTCTCAATCCCTTCATCATTCCTCTGCCCTACATAACTGTTAATCTATTTCCATCTCAATTCATTTGTATTTACATTTTGTATAGATGGAGTCAAACAATAGGTTGTACTTTGAGTCTAGATTTTTTCACATAGCACACTTCCTTTTTATTATCATTATGGAAAAATATTAATATATTACTATTCATTATAGTTCATATTTTGCTTTGGTTCTATATTGCCCAAATATCACTCTATTATTAAAATCTTATATCAACATACATTTTTTCTGTTTCAGAGAAAAAAATCTTATACCTGCACTATTAACCACACACATTGTCCACAAAAGGTGCACAATGCTATATAGTCCTATGTTTCATTATTTATCTTTAATTCTGGTGATGTACATGGCCTTAGACTTTTCCTTTCAAATATTACCATTGCTATATATTAGTATTTGTGGCAGTTTGAGATTATTTTATGAATCTCTAAAAGAGAAAGTTTATGTTTGTAAACTATTCCTCTAGGTATGATACACTTTGATTATATTAAATTCAGTTGAGGGGTCTTGCTGGTTTTGATATAAACAGACTTATACAGGGGCAGACAGAGTAAAAAGGGGGTCATTATATTTGATGTTACAATATAAGAGAGAGGATTGCTTAAGCACAAAGCCCCCAATAGGCTGGAACTATGGAGCACCTCAAGAGGACACCAGCCCTGATGTCTGCCTGATTTCTTCAGCTGAACTTGGGAAGAGAGTAGAAGTCTAGGCTTGTCATGTACTTTTCACAGCCTTGGAGCTGGAAGCTTTTATCCCAAGTAAACACCCTTTATAAAACCCTCTCTAGTACTTTGGCAGTCCTCTGGCAGACTAAAACAGTGCTGCTAATTACAAACACTATAATGAGCTTTCATCATTTCTATCCATTTCCAAACATTTCCAAATAAACTTTTTTACCAATTCTGTACAGATTAAGCCTCAGCTTTCCATTATTTTTCTTCATTTTATCTTTTGCTGATCTATATTCTAGCCATTAACGCCATGAGTTTGCTCATTTTATTAGTTCATAATAGTGAAATCATACAATATCTGTCCTTATGTGTCTCCTTGTTTCATTCAACATAATATCTGCCTTTAATTGGATTTTTTGTCTTTTTATCATTGAGTTAAAGGATCTATTTCCAATATCTTGTATAGTAAGCCATTATTAGATATTTGGCATCCAGATATTTTCTTCTATTTGTAGGCTGCCTTTTCACCTTCTTTATAAAGTCATTTAATGTGCAAAAGTATTTCGGTTTTGAAGATGTCACATCAATTTTTTGTGTGTGTGTGCTCATGGTTTGTGTTCAAGGTCTAAGAAACCACCACCTACTAAAATTTCTTAAAGTTGTTTCCCTACATTTTCTTCTAGAAGTTTTATGGTTCTGTCTTTTATAATTAGGTCTTTGATCCATTCTGAGTTAACATCTGTATAAGATGTTAAATAGGGGTCCTCTTTCTTTCCTTTGAGTATGGATATTCAGTTCTACCTGCACCATTTGTTGAAAAAACTGTTCTGTCCAGGCTGAGTGGACTTGGCAGCATTGTCAAAAATCTATTGACCAGAGATGTGAGGGTCTATTTCTGAGCTACCAATTCAATTCCATTGGTCAATATGTCTATCTTTATGCTAGTTATATCTATCTTTATGCCAGTACCATGCTTTTTTTAAAAAACCCATGTAGCTTTATAATATGCTGTAAAGTCAAAAGGATTTTGGTTATTCAAGGCTCATAACCCTCCCAAATAAATTTGATAACTGGATTTTCCGTTTCTGAAAAGAAGGCTTTTAGAATTTTTATAGGGATTACATTGAATCTGCCAAATCATGTAAAATTGATATCTTAACACTATTTGGTCTTCCATCCCATGAACAATGAATGTCCTTCCATTTATTTAAGTCTTCTTTGATTTATTTAGGCACTGCTTTGTAGTTTTTTGAATACAGGTCCTTTACATTCTTGGTTCAGTTTATTCCTAAATATTTAATTCTTTTCATTGCTATTGCAAATGCATTTTTTTTCCTGATTTCCTCCTCTGATTGCTTATTATCATAGTAGAAACACCACTAATTTTTGCATGAACTTGTTTATTAGGTCTGGTAGTTATGTTTTTGGATTTTTCAGGACTTTTTATATATAGGATCATGTCATCTACAAATACTGAGTTTTGCTTCTTCTTTTCCAATTTGGATGCTTTTTGTTCTTTTCCTTTTCTATGTGCTTTGGTAAGAACTTTTACCACAATGTTGAATAAGAGTGATGACCACTGTGGGCATCCTTGTGTTATTCCAGATCTTAGAGGGAAAGTTTTTAACCATTCACCATTGAGTATGATGTTAGCTTTGGGTTTTTCATACATGATCATAATCATGTTAAGGACATTTCCTTCAATTCCTAACTTTTGAGTTTTTTTTTTACCAAGAAAGGATGCTAAACTTTATTGGATGCCTTTTCTTTGGTGATAGAGTTGATCATATATATATTTTTTCCTTTTATCTGTTAATGTGTTATATTACATTAACTGATTTTCTTATGTTGAACCACCCTTGCATACCTAGGATAAAGCCTATTTGATCAGGGTGTATAATTCATTTGATATGTTGTTGGATTTAATTGATATATACTTTTTTTGAGGATTTTTCATCCAAGTTCTTTAAAGAGATTGGTCAGAAATTTTCTTTTCATGTAATATCTTTATGTAGCTTTGGTATTAGGGTGATGTAGCATCATAGAATTAGTTTGGTAATGTTCCCGCTTTTTAAAATTTTTTGGAAGAGTTACAGTAGGATTGATTATTTGTTCTTTTTGGAATGATTGGTAGAATTCACCTATAAAGCAATCTGGTCCTGGCCTTTTTTTGGTTGGGAGGTTTCTGATGTCAAATTCAAACACATTACTTGTCATTGGTCTATTGAAGTCTTCTGTTTCTTCTTTCATCAATGTAGGTTGTACAAGTGTTTCTAGAACTTAGATTTTATCTAAGTTTGTTATGACTGATGAAAAAAAATTTTAAATACTCTTAACTATGGTTCATAGTTTGCATTAGTTGTATTTTCCCCATATACCACCTTATTATTAACACTGTGTACTAGTGAAGTATGTTTGTTGTAGTTCATGGAAGAACATTCTTTTATTTGTATGATTAACCACAGTCCTCTTTCACAACCAGGTTCACTATGTTATACATTCCCAAGTATATCATCTAGCTTTCCTTTATTGTCATCTATTACCCTGAACTTCCCTTTTCAACCACAGTCACATCTATGAATCAGTGCTGTTAATTATATTCTCAATAATATGTTACTATCACTTCTAAACATTTCTAAACATTTACAATCAATCTTATGAACTGTGGTGGACAGTTTGGTGGTTACTTAGGAAGCTAAGTATAAAATTTCTGTATCATCTGGCAACCCCACTACTAAGTATATACCCAGATGAACTGAAAGCTAGGAGACAGACAGATATATGCACAACAATGAACATAGTAGCATCATTCACAATTGCCAAAATATGGAAGCAACCCTGATGTCCATCAGCAGATAAATGGGGAAACAGTATGTGGTATATACATATGATAGAATATTATTCAGCTGTAAATAGGAATGAAGTCCTGATGCAAGCGACAACATGGAAGAACCTCAATGATCTTATGTTCAGTAAAATAAGCCGAACAGAAAAGGACAGATATTGCCTGATCTCACTGAAAGTGAGTAGGCTCATGGAGTTAGAGTCTAAAAGATATGTTACCAGGGGATTGAAGGGAAATAAAGATTGGTGAGCTGATGCTTAATCTGTGCAGAATTTATAATTAAGTTGATTATAATGGTTCCAAAATAGAAAGAGGTCATGGCGGTGCAGGGAAATGAGTGTAATTAATAGTGCTGAAGTGTGAGTGTGAACATGGTTGAAAGGGGACATTTTGGGCTGTACATGATGCTAGAACAAACCTAGAGGATAAAAGAGGTGACTGTATAACTCAGTGAACTCTGGATTGAAGACTGTGGTTAAAAATACAAATATAAGAATGTTCTTTCAGTATCTATAACAAAGTCAACGTACTAGTACAGGGTGTTGATAGTGGGCTGATATTTAGGGAAAATTTTTTCTAAAACATACTTCTTTGGTACATTAATGTATTTGCCTTGTCATTGATATGTTTTTACTATAGATAGAGGCCTACACAGTAACTAACAAAATATTAATCATCCAAAAACAGCCTTGCTTTTTTCTCAAACAAAATAGCAAAAATATCTGGAATATATAAGAAACATGCTAACTTTGCCAGAGCCACCTGGCTGGTGGCTGTGACAGCTTTGTCTCCTCATCCCCCCACATCACCACTGCCACAATGCCTGGAAATCTGCTTCTCCAGGGACAAAGTCCCCAATTTGAGGCCAATAGCACCACCAGCTGCCTCAGTTTTCATGACTATCTGGGAGACTCATGGGGCATTCTCTTCTCCCAGCCCTGGGATTTTACCCCAGAGTGCACCAAAGAGCTTGGCAGAGCTACAAAGCTGGCACAAAAATTTGCCTTGAGGAATGTTAAGGTGATTGCCCTTTCAATAGATAATTGGAAGATCATCTTGCCTAGAGCAAGGATATCAATGTGTACAATGGTGATGTGCCCACAGAAACATTACCTTTTCCCATCACCAAGAATAGGAATTGGGTCCTTGTCATCCTGTTGAAAATACTGGATCCAGCAGAGAACAAAAAGGGCATGCCTGTGACAGCTTATTTGGTGTTTATATTTGATCCTGATAAGAAACTGAAGCTGTCTATCTTCTATCCAGCTACCACTGAAAGGAACGTTAATGAGATCTTCAGAGTAAACTCTCTCCAGCTGATGGCAGAACACTACCCCAGTTGATTAGAAGGATGAAGACAGTGTGATTGTCCTTCCAGCCACCCCTGAGGAGGAAGCCAAAAAACTTTTCCCTAAAGCCATCTTCACAAAGAGCTCTCATCTGGTGAGAAATATCTCAGTATACTCCTCAGGCTTAAGTCTCTTTGGGAAGTTTGTGCTGGAGCTGCTCGCTTAGCACAGTGAGCCAGAGCATACCATCTACCAATCATGTTTTCCTGCAGCAATTCCATAAAAACTTCCTAGTGTGATCACAGCCAAAGTCTTCAGGTTGCTATACTGCTGGCTTATTAAATTAAAAAGCACTAAAATTTCTTGGGATTCTTTACTATGTGCCTTCATCAATTTTCTATCCTGTTCATTTAGCTCTAAACTCTGCTGGTTCTCTATGAAATATATTCTCTATTTTGGACTGGTATTTAATTCCAGTCTTTGTGATCAAGAAGTCTAAGTATCATTGATGTTTGAGAAAGCCTATTTTGCTCCTTCATAGAATGGCTCAGCTTTGTATAAATAGTTGTCTTGATCAAATCCTCTCTTTTGTTAGCCATTTTGGGGGAGTAAAAGAACTTCAGATTCAACTTTCTTGGTAAATGCCAAAGTATATAACCCAAGAACTTTGAGTAAACCAGATATCCTTCAACATTCAGTGTTCTAACCACGGTTTGGGGAAAAAACTTTTCTATTCTGTACTTCTCCAAATAAAGTGGGAAGAGTGAGAGGAAGGATTTTTTAAAACTATGTCCTATTAAGAAGAGAAACTTTTGCAATAAATTTCTATCAAAATGGAGAAACGAACAGACAAAATTATCACCACTTAACTGACAGGGAGGTATACCAGAAAGTGGAAGCTTGTATAACATGTGTCATGTGACCTTCACACATAGTATTTCTATGTATCAGTTTGCTCTAAAATGTGATAAACATCAAAGAGCATACCTTGGATATTGAAGAAAATATGACTTAAAATGTTTTATCATAGAATTGTTCTTCCAGTGGGTCGATATTTTCTGAATTTTGCTGTTTTGGATGGTGTGGCAGTTTGGTATTGTTTATGAATTCCAAAAACAGAAATTGGATTGTGTTTGTAAACTGGTCTGTTCCTCAAGGCATATTAGATTGTCTTAGATTCAGAGGTTTTGCTTTTACTTTAATAAATCAATATTAGGACTTTTATTTGACCACCTCATTAGGACATGCAGGGTTGAGTCCTTAACTCCTTAGTGGGCATAAAACAGCCTCTCACATGGAAGTAAATACATGGAGAAGAACACAGAGTTGGGTTTCAGAAGCTGGAGCCCCAGGGAGAGAGCAAGCCATTCACCTGGTAGTTTTCAGTTGAAGAGACCAGAGTACTGAGCAGTTGACCTTCGGAAAGAGACAAGCCCTTCAGCCTACAACTGAGATCTTGAGAAACTGGGCCTAAGGGATCGTAAGAGGAAGAGAAAGGCTGAACTTTCACAGACATAACCTACAATATTGGAACAACATGTGGCTAATGACTTTGAGTGAGAAAATACCTCATATGGTACCTAAAGTTGGACTCTTTAGGGCCTTGTGACTGTAAGCTTCTACCCCAAATAAATACCTTCTATAAAAGCCAACAGAATTCTTGCATTTTGCATCAGCAGCCCTTTGGCTGACGAATACAGTTGGATTAGTAAATAAAATCCTTTGCTAAAACTGGAAAACAAAACAAAACACCACCAGTAACAACAGCAACAACAACAACAACAACAACAGGCCAATATGCTAAGCCCTCTAACTTAATGTCTGTACTTATGAATCTTATTCCTTTAAAAATGAAATTTAGCATAATTTTTAAGCTGTTAAGAAGTCCTTTCTTGTAATTGTAAAATAAATAGAAAAATAGATTGAAAGAGATTTCAAATTTTAAACAAGAGTGCAAAGCCAGGTTAGATTTAGCATAATCAATTATAAAAAATAGCATAGCAACACACATTTATAAATATAAATAATAATTCAAATATAATAAAATTATAGCATAATTCTATTTTTCATATTACAGCTCTAACTATTGAACATAATCTCTAAGAATGAAATAAATTATTGGTTTAGTCATTTAATTTCTATTTAGGCCATTCTTCTTTCTAGATAATCAAATTTCTATTTCAGAATTCTTCACATCTCTTAGAATGAATTATAACAGATAACAATTTGCCAAGTCATAGTTTTATGAGGCAGAAAAATTCAAAGTCTTGTTCAACAGCAGTCATGCTAAATCATTATTGATCCAGATAGATTATTTTAATTAAAGAGTATGAATAAGAAAGGTTTAAAAAAAAAGTATTCAAAAATACTTCTCTTTTCCAGCCCTCCTCAATTAAAAGCAAGTGTTTATTTTCTATGAAAAAAAATTACAAAATATTCATCACAGGAACAATTTGCCATCTGCACTAGTAATTATTGTTCATATACTATAATTTGGTATTTTATATTTATCTGGTCTACTCCAGCTCTTTTTTGGTTACTATTTTCTTGGAATGCTTTTTTCAAACCCTTCACTTTTAACCTGGTAATGTACTTACATGTGAGGTGGGTCTCTTGTAGACAACACATAAACGGCTCATATTTTTTTATCCATTCTATCAGTCCATGTCTTTTAATGAGGGAGTTCAAGACATTAAACTTTATTGTTATTATTATAAAGGCATTACTTTCTTTTCTTCTTTTAAAATTTATTGAAGTATATCACTCATACATGAACATACGTAAATAATAATTATATAACAGTAGTTGTGAACTTTCAAAACAAATATGCATAACATGAAACAGGGCTCTCGTACCTTATCCTGCCACCAATACCTTGCATTGTTGTTAAACATTTTTAACTAATGATTAAATAGCATCCTCAGAATATTATTACTAACAAAATTATTTTCCCCCAACCCACCTTATTATTGTTATTATAACATGTATACATGAACATACATAAACAACAAGTGTATAGTAAAAGTTGTGAACTTACAAAGCAAATATTCATAACATCATACAGGGTTCCCATACATCAACCGTCAATCAACACTTTTCATGGTTGTGAGAAATCTGTTATATATTATGAAAGAATATTGTCAAAATCTTACAACTAATTATAGTCTTTATCATATATTTGGTGTATTTTTCACCCAACCCACCTTATTATTATTTTTTAAATTTATTTTTATGATAGAAGTTGTAACCTTACAGAAAAATCACGCACATATGCAGAATTCCCAAACAACACCCCTCTATCAACACACCACACCATAGTGGAACATTTGTTTTTGGATTATAAGATAATATCATCCAATTACCAGGTCCATAAAATACATTTGGCACACATTTTCCATACTCTCCCATTATTAACACAATATATCTTTGGCATAGATACAAGAATATTATATTATTACTCTTAACCACAGTCCATAGGTCACTCCACTTGTATTTTTCCTATGCTTCTCCACATTCCCACCATGCTGCAATAGAGATGTATGTCTACTCTAGCTTGCAAAGGTCACTCTTGCATCTGTATCTTCAACCACAATTCTCATCCACATCTGGCTTTACTGTACTATTCAGTCTCTAGATTATTCTCTAGCTTTCTGTCAATTTGGCATTTACATCCCAAGACTACCATTTTCAGCCGCATCCCCATTTATAAACCAGCTGTTACTCACTATAATGTGTTACCATCATCTCTGTGCATTTCCACACTTTTACAGTAAAGCTAATTAAAACTTCTACATACATTAAATATCAGTAGTCCCTCTCAGTCCTACTTTTATCTCCTTTAAGAATCCACCACCTACCACTAGGTTGTGAAGATATTTTCCTATATTTTCTCTTAGGAGCTTTATGGTTCCTGCTTTTACATTTAATTTTTTTTTATTCATTTTGAGTTAATTTTTGTATAAGATGTGAGATAGGGGTTCTCTTTCCTTCTTTTGCTATGTATATCCAGCTTTCTTAGCACAATTTGTTGAATGGGTTGTTCTGCCCTAGCTCGGTAGGTTTGACAGGCAAATCAAATCACTTGACCATAGATTAAAAGGTCTGTTTATGAAACTTTATTTCGGTTTCATTGGTCTATGTCTTTATGCCAGTACCATGCAGTTTTTACCACTGTAGCTAGGTAATGCAGGTTTAAGTCTGGAAATGAGAGTCCTCCAACTTTGCTTTTCCTTTTTAAGATGTTTCTGGTTATTCAAGACCCCTTATCCTTCTAAATAATTTTGATAATCATGTTTTCTATTTATTTTTAAAATGCGGGTGGAATTTTTTATAAGGATTGCATTGAATCTGTACATCAATTTGAGTAGAATTGACATCTTAATGATATTTAGTTTTCCAATCCATGAACATGAAATGTTCTTCCAATTATTTAGGCATTTTAAAATTTTCTTTTAACAATGAGTTGTAATTTTCTGAATACAACTGCTTTACATCATTGGTTAAGTTTATTCCCGTATATTTGGGTTTTATCTGTCATATTTTATTTTCATCACTCTTTTGATACTTAGTTACTTTTATTGATATAATCTTCATTTCTAGGCTCTCTTCCAGGCCTCTTTCTCCTGCTTTTTCTTTTCAGGCTGTAGCACACTCTTTAGTATTTCCGGCAAAGCAGGTCTCTTGGTTACAAACTCTCTCAGTTTCTGTTTATCTGTGAATATTCTAAACTCTCCCTCATTTTTGAAAGACAATATTGCTGGATAAAAGATTCTTAACTAGAAGTTTTTGTTTTGCAATATCTTAAATACATCATACCACTGTTTTCTTGCTTCCATGGTTTCTGGTGAGAAGTCAGCACATGATCTTATTGGGTATCTCTTATATATGTTATGCATTGCTTTTCTCTTGCTGCTGTCAGAATTCTGTCTTTGTCTTTGTCACTTAATATTCTGATTAGTATGTGTCTCAGCATTGGTCTATTCAGAATTTTTCAGATGGGAGTACATCATGCTTCTTGGACATGGATATCTATGTCCTTCAAAAAGGTTGAGAAATTTTCTACCATTATTTCTTCAAATATTCCTTCTGCCCCTTTTCCCTTCTCTTCTCCTTCTGGGACACCCATGACAGGTATATTTGCACGTCTCTTGCTGTCATTTATTTCCCCAAGAACTTGTTTAAGTTTTTCCAATCTTTTTTTTCCTGTTCTTTTGTATGTTATTTTCAGAGATCATATCTTCAAGTTCACCAATCCTTTCTTCTGCCTCCTCAAATCTGCTATTATATGACTCCAGTGTGTTTTTAACTTCATTTATTGTACCTATCATTCCCATAAAATCTGCTATTTTTCTATATATGATTTCAAATTCTTCTTTATGCTCATCCAATGTCTTCTTAATATCCTTAATTTCTCTATCCAGCTCATCAAGTTCATTAAGGACATTTGTTTGAACATCTATGATTAGTTGTCTCAACTCCTTTATGTCATCTGTAGGCTTATCTTGTCCCATTAACTGGGCCATATCTTCCTGATTCTTGATGTGGATTGTAATTTTTGTTGGTGTCTTGGCAACTGTATTACTAGAGTATTTATTCTGGTTGCTGTTTTTCTCTTTACTTTAGAGCTTCCTGTCCTTTCTCCTTTGCTGGTTGTGTAGTAGAAGCCAAGGATGTAGTTGGTGTTATAAGCTGTGGAGGCTCAAGCTGCTCTCATTGCCCCAAGGACCAAGGAAGTTTCCCCAACTTTCTCCTTTGCCAGGGGTAGGGACAGAACCACAGCTGTATAGAATAATACAACTCATGGAAGCACTGACTGTAGCTGCCCAGAGAAACTGATGAAGCTTCAAACCCCTTTTATCCCTGCCTGGTGTGGGGATGGAGCTTCAAGTGTGGGCAGCAATCTGGACCTATGCAGTGCAGGTCCAAGAAGACCACAGTTGCCTGGTAGACTTCCAATTACTCAGTCTGTATCTGCCAAATGTACCACCAGCTTTCTCCCTGCTAGAGGTGGGGTTGAATCCTTGGCTGGGGCTGCAGGCCAATCTGGGTGAAAGAAACTGGTCTCTACCATCACTGTGATTTTCAGTCATTCCAGCTTCCCCTCATGCTGGGGGTGGAGTAAATATTGCAGCTCCTGACCTCTTTCTGACCTGGACAGGTTCAAACGTTAGCTGTTCTTAGGGTTATAATTTAGTCAGCCAAATTTACTAATCAGTAGCTGAAATCGGTGGACAACAGTCTCTTCCTCCTCTGTTTTTGGGAAATGAAGTTTCCAATTCTTGCCAAAGAATAGCTCCTGGGTTGGCTTGTGCTGCCAAAGTAGGATGATCACCAGCCTCTGTGGAGCGGCCTGTAGTTTCTCGGAGAGGCTGGTGCAGCTCCCTGCAGTTTCCTCCCACTACGATGTAGGCCTGTGGCTTAGGCTAGAGCTGCAACCTGATCTAGATGGAAAGAAGCCAGTGCCTACCAGCACTGTGATTTTCAGTCAACCCTGCTTCCCCTTGTGTCAGGCATGGAGTTAAGATGTCAGCCTTTCTGACTTGGATAGGTTCAAATTTTAGCTGTTTTTAGGATTATACTTTAGCACACCAAATTTACTAAGCAGTAGCTGAAGTTGGTGCACAACCATTTCTTTTTCACCCATTTTTTGGGAGTGGAGCTTCAAATTCCACCTGTGGAACAGCTCCTGAGGTGGCGTGTGCCTCCAGTGGAGGATGGGCACTGGCCTGGAGGCTTGGAGTGCTCTATTTATCAATCTTCTCTGTAGATGGGCAGTCTCCTCCTTCCATTATTTCAGGGATGTTGCAGGATACACTTCTGGTCTGCTGGAGCCCCCAAACTAGTGCTTTAGGTAACTATGGGTGATTACTAACTGCCCTGTAGCAGGAGCTGATTAGAGGAGCTCCTTTGTCTGCCACCATCTTGCTGGTTGTCCTGTTCTCATCCTAAAGTCATTACTTTCTTTTTCTATTTTTCCTTCAGCTCTCTGTTGTCATATCATTCTATCGTCTATAAATTTATCCTTTAGTTTACCCTTCTAGTTAATCTTTCTTTATAAACTCTTTTCTAAATCTCTCTCCTTTGTACTTTTCCTTTCAGACTGCAGCACTCCCTTTAGTAACACTTGCAAATCTGATATTTTGGTAACATATTCTCTCAGGAATGTTTGTCGTGAAAACATTGAAGTCACCCTCATTTTTGAAAGACAGCTTTGTCAGTTACAGAATTCTGGTTGCTAGTTTTTATCCTTTCAGTACCTTAAATACATCATACAATTTTCTTCTCCCCTCCATGGATTCTGATGAGAGGTCAGCACTTATTTGTATTAAGTTATCTTGTTTGTGATGTTTTGCTTTGCTCTTGCTGCTTCAGTATCCTCATCACTGATATTTGGCATTCTGAATAGTAGATGTCTCATTGTAGGTCTATTCAGATTTATTCTGTTTGGGGTGTATTGTCCTTCTTGGATATTGATATTTATGTCCTTTATAAGGATTGGGAAGTTTCCATTCATTATTTTCTCAAATATTCTTTCTGCCCCTTTTCTAATATCTTCTCCTTCTGGGATACTGATAATGAGAATGTTTGTGTGTTTTGCATTGTCATTCATTTCCCTGAGATCCTCTTCCATTTTTTTTCCATTCTTTTCTATTTTTGTTCTCCTCTTTTCCAGTTCAGTAGTTTGTCTTTGAAATCATTAATTCTGTCTTCAAGCAATTCAAATCTGCTCTTATGTGCCACTAATGTATTTTGAATCTCATCCATCATATCTTTCATTCTCATAAGGTCTGTTTCTTTTCTTGGCAGTCTTTCAAATTGTTCTTTATGCTCACCCCATGTCTTCTTACTGCCCTTTACTTCTGTAGTCATATTTTCTTTAAATTCTTTGAAGTGATTTAGGAGCATTGTGTGATTATCACTGATTAATTGTCTTAAATACTGTATCTCTTCAGGATATTTGGTGTGTTTTTTTGTGTGTGGGCCATCTCTTCCTGTTTTTCCTGTTTCCTAGTATAGAAACTGTAATTTTTTGTTGATGCTTAGGTATCTGAATATTTTGGAAAAATCACTCTGGTGGCTAACTTCTCTCTCTTGCTTTTTTTTTTTTTTTTTCTCAGCTCTTCTTTGATATTTGGTTCAATTTATTTTCAGTCTTTAAAAGGGCCAGCTTAAATTTTCAAAATTAAGCTAGGGACTCAGTCATGGGGCACAGATTTTCTCCCAGGGGTTGGATATGGGAAACATGAAGTTTTTGTCCATGCAATTTCCAGCAGATGGCACTAGTAAGCACACCATTCCACAGAGGTGTTTCAATCTCAGCTTTCCTGTGTCCCTGTGTTAACTCTCCAGATCAGAGATTCAAAGCTTACTCTGCTTGCTGAATTCACTGAAGAAAAGTACCCTGACCTTCCCTCCCTTTTCTCGTGCAACAGCTGACAGGGAAGAAGATGTCTGTTCCCCTCTCAGTTGGCTGCAGTGAGCCAGGGGTTTTACCCCAGCTTACTATCTTAGGGGTGGGGGAGATGAGCTCTTCCCAGTCACTACAGGGGCTTCGTAACTGATGTTTTTCATTTCAGCTTCTTCATCTTTCTATCCCCCACCCTACTTGGAGTTGTGTAGCACTGTACTGGTCTGCTGACCCCCAAATCAGGTCCCTCAGTCAGCTTTTGGTTCTTTTCTCTGAAGTTTTTGTGACAGCATTAAGCTCTGCTTGTGAGGCCATCACCATCTTTCCACAAACCTCTAGACTAATTAAAATTAATGCTTAAGAATTACCTCCTGAAAACCTCTTTATTACTCAAATGTGTTTTCTGTCTAAGCCAAAGACAGCAAATCACCTTACTACCTTTCTCCTGATGTGAGACATAATTCCCTGGGATGAGTCTTTCTTGCACTGAGGAATTATTTCTGAGTGCTAATGAATGATACATTTGAAAAAGAGCTTGACCAAATGGGGGAAACGTTCAATAAAAAAGAGATTTTATGGCTTAGAGATTGCAAGTTGGGAGGTCATTCTGGAGGTTATGCTTATGCAGATCTCAAGCAGATTTTACTAACTGGTGCAGTAAACAAAGCTTCAAACAAAATTGTTCCTGAGGGCTCTAGGGAGATCCAGATACTAAAAGTAAGTCACATAGTCTTATAAAATCAACACCCCCTCAGTTGGCCTGAATTGAGAATATATGATAACCTATTTCCTTGATATAACATAGTTATACTTATTTATAATCCTCTACTTATGATTCTTTTCCTTTCATTTAAACCTGTAATTCTCAATATACCCATTAAATATATCTCTCACATACTTAAATCTTAGGTTTGTTTGTATGCTGAATGAGCACTGAATCCCAGTAGAGTTGTAGCCTACTCTTACTCTCCAGTTCTTCTGACTTGCCCTGGAAAACTGACAAAACAATGTTGATGGACCAATCCCATCTCAAAATACAAGGAGTATCTATAACTGAACGCTAAACAATCCCTTCCTTCTGCCCCATAATATCTAAGTCGCTTAACAATCTGAAGCTGTCAGAGTGGACATTATCCAAAACCCCTCAAGACTGAGGAATGAATACATATAAGGACATAGTGTAACCACAGACAAAAGAAACTTTATTATTGTAGCTACTATCTTGAGATAAAAGAAGATCTTGTAACATTGATAAAAATATAGTAGTGGCCAGATGTTCAGAAGTGGGGGGGATCAAGAGATGGAATACAGGGCATTTTTAGGGCAGTGCAATTGATTGGTATGGCACTTCAATGATGGTCACATGACATTATACATTTGTCAAAGCCTAGAAGACTGTATAGCACAAAGTGTGAACAAAACTATAGAGTTTGGTTAGAAGAAATGCTTCAATATTGGTTCATCAATTGTAACGAATGTACCATATTAATGTAAAGTGTTAATAATAGTGGAAACCATGTGTCTTGGTTTTGGGGGGGGGGCGTATGAGAATTCTCTATATTTTGGTGTAATTTTCTGTAAACTAACACTTCCCTAAAAAATTAAAGGTTATTATTACAAAAAAAAAGTGCTATACCAATTCTAAGGGTCAGTAATGGGGGTACAAGGTATATGAAATTTTTCTTTTTTGACTAATGAAAATGTTCTAAAACTGATTGCAGTCTAGGATACCTTCAGATAAGATCATTGCATGTCCTGTGAAATACCAAATATCCTCCTAATCTTTTCTTACTAGATTAGGAACTGATTTTACTTTATCAGTTACAGCTTTATACTTACATTTGTCTGCCAAATGACAGATAAAATTTATTGAGATACTCAATTACAGAATTGTTCCTGCTAGCTGACAAAATGATGTTCTTTATACCCTCTTCCTAGTTACACAACTAAAGACTAAATCCTATTATAGATTCTTTCTAAAACCCGCTTAGAAACGGTAAATTTCCCCATGACATGTGTTTTTGCTAACTTCCATGGATAATAAAATCAAATTATTCAAACCACAAGGTGGTTTTTGACTGAAGAACATTGACAATTGCTAAGTTAAAAAATCTAGTGAGAAGATAGACAACATGATCAGACACAATGAGAAACTGTATGATAGGGATGGAATCTATTATGTAGTGTCCAATGGAATACTAGAAATAGAAATTGTACAAAGCACATGCACAGCCTGTGCAATATAAGAAACAAAAGACTCCATCAACAGGATCATCAATAGAGTCAGTACAGATGAGGAAATAAACAGCAAGCTTGATAAGCCAAGAGGAATTAAAGAAACAGGAAATAATTTTAAAGAAAAAATAAAAGTAGAGGAAAAACTATCCAAGAGCACTGGGACAATATCAAATGGTATAATATACATATAGTTAAAGTACTACCACAAGAATTGAGAGCGAGTGCATAACAAGAAATATATATTTCTGAAAATAAGGAAAGACATCAAACTTCATGTCCATGAATAGTGAAGGACTCTAAGAAGATTAAATCCAAACAACAAATGAAATAACAAACAAAATCCACCTACCTATAGTCTTATTTCAGTTTTTTCATTTATCATTATTTAAATAGTTGAACTTTTAAAATACATAGAACTTTGACATAGCAAAGTGAACAAAAGGATTTTGAATGTAATTAAAAAGGGAAGTTTTAGTTTGCATTTATATATTACTATAATAATTAAAAAAAATAAACCAAGATTAGTGTACACCATAAACAGTGAACTTTAATGTAATCTTGGCTACAGTTTATAGCACAATTATAAAAATGTTCTTTCTTCAATTATCACTAAGTACCACACTAAGACAAGTTTTAATAATAGGGTACATTGGAACTCTTAATGTTATGTATGATTTTCTGTAAACGAATAAAAACATATCTAAAGAAAG
>JAKSZT010029587.1:0-37855 GCA_026826555.1 Tolypeutes matacus | reverse complement strand
GAGGGAGGGAGGGAGGGAGGGAGGGAGGGAGGGAGGGAGGGAAAGAAAGAAAGAAGAAAGGAGAGAGAAAAAAAAAAGGAAGGAAGGAAGGGAGGGAGGCAGGGAGGGAAAAATTAAAAATGTTTTTGGAATACTGAGCAGTTAAATAAATTACTGCAGAAAACATCTTGAAAATAGTATAATTGCTTTAATATAAGTAGGGGAATGTTTTGGAAAATAAAAACAGCCTAGAGTTTTCATAATGCACAAAAGTTATATTACATTTATTTAACAACATCATAAATGCCTTTTATGATATATTATACATGAAACTAGTAGTCTGGTTTTAATTAACTTTTTCTGAACTTATAATAGTCTTAAAAATTATGGAATCCTCTGATCATAGTTCCCAACAAAAACCAATAGGGTACAGATTCTAACATGGAAATATACAGAAATGAAAATAAGGCAAGTACAGTTCATAAAAAAGACAAAAAAAATGTAAAGAGCAGATATATATAAGAATAGACAAAATGAATGTATAAGAGGAGAGATTAGTCAAAATGTACATTAGAGAATAAATGATACCAAAGACACCCCTAATTACAAATAAAAAAAAAGAGAGATTACAATAAATATAAATTGTAGACAATACAGATTTCAATTTAAAATAAGTCAGAATGAGGTACCTTATATGATATTATATATGATAAGTTAAAATTTTCATAGAAATTAAGTATTTAAGGAAATAATGCATATTTTAATATTTTGAATAAATTAATAAATATGAACTAGTGAAATGATTTTACTCCAAAAACAGAGATTGGACTTTATTTTAATCATTGAAAAATCATTCAGAAAATTAATCAAATATAAATTTGTAAAGAAAATTATATTAAATATACTATTAAATATATAAAAAATACAAATCACTTCAATGTAAATAATATTCATATGGCAAATGTTAATGAAAATAATCAAATTTTTTGAAAATGAAACTAATATTTTCTTAAATAAACAGAATATAAGAGAAAACTAAAAGTGCAATTACATATTATGTAAAGGAATTTTTAAAGGAAATATTTTTTTATAATAATTTTTTTTTATTTTTTAAAAGATACTTAGATTACATAAATGTTACACAAAAATTATATGGATTCCCATATGCCCCACCTCCCACACATCCCACAACCTCCCACATAAACATCCTTCATTAGTGTGGCATATCACATGCGATAGATATAAACATCTTGGGGCTTTGCCACAAAGCATGGACCATAGTTCATATTGTAGCCCATACTGTCCCACACACAGTTCTGCATGTTATACAATGATATAAAATGGCCTATATCTGTCATTGCAGTGTCATTCAGGATAATTCCCAAGTCCTAAAAACACCCTGTATTTCAACTGTTTTTCCGTCTCCCTGCCCCCAAAGTGTCCAGTGGCCACTGGCTCAACATTAATGCTGTAATTTCTTTCATTGCTTGAAAAACATTATGTCTATAACAGAATACCAGTAAGTCCACTCTAGTCCATAGTCTTCCCCCAATCCTGAGGTGTCTGGGATGGTGATGTCCACTCCACCTCCAATTGAGAGGGGGCTTATATCCCATGGATAAGATGGATGGGATTATCCTATCTGCAGTTGCAGACTCTCTCCATTCCCTGGGGTGGCTATTGTCCATCATCATCTCCCCATCAGGTGTCCTGGGTGAGTCATTTGAGCTGTAGAGTAGTAGGTGCAGCCCCACTGAGATTACAGGCCCAGCTGGCATATGTACAGCCCAAAGACTCTGGTTTCTGGAAGTACACCTACAAACTCCAGTACTACATATAGGTTTGAATAGAAGGGACAGATTGACCATGTGCAGGGAAGATATATTTGAGACCAACTCTGTCAATCTCAGGAGCAAGGATTCCAAAGTAGGGCCCACAGATAAGGCACCAAACTCTGGGGTTATCTGCCTTGATATAGGACTTGGGTATCTTCAGAACCCTCAGGAGCCCCTCTATTTGGGATGATATCCACATTGGAAGCCTATGATGTCATACTGAGCTGTCAATAAACATTGCCTCTGGGATGACCTCCTGACTCACTTTGAAGTCTCTTAGCCATATGAACTCATTTGTCTTTACCTTTCCCCCCTTTTATTCGAGGTCTTTTTCCAGTCGTATTGCCCTTTGGCACTTGGTAGTAATCCCTAGTTGCCAGGGAGGCTCATCCCCAGGAGTCATGTCCCATGCTGGGAGGAAGGTAATGCATTCATATGCTGAGTTTGGCTTAGAGAGGGGCCACATTTGAGCAACAAGGAGGCTATCAGGAGGCAACCTGTAGGTATCCCATAACAATAGGCTAAGTTTCAATTTTAATAGCAAAGACTTGTAAGGCTAGTCATCAATAAAAAGATCCAATCAGTGGATCATCCTCCATTGCCAGCCACTTCTCCTGCACTTTGGGTACTGTTGCTGCTCTCTTGGAGAATGTGGCAGATCTCTCCAGGATGGGAATTGAGTATTCTCTCATATATTGAGTGATTCCCCACCCCCTGTGACCATGCCCCGTGAGCATTTGAACAATAGTATATACTTTTTATGTATGTTCAGCTGAACTTCCTCCCATGCACCCCCAATCCATGACACCCCCCCCACCAACGATCCTCTCCTCCCCCAGTTGTAACCCTTCTATGATCCAAAGCTTCTTTAAAGATGAAACCAATAAAATAACCAAATACAATTAATAGGAAAATGAAATAATAATGATATTTTTAAATGTAAGACATAAAATACATGAAAACTTAAAAAAAACTAAAACTAAAATAAAATTAAAGGATTGGGTTATGCAAAAAATGGGGAAATTTTTTTAAAAAATAGAAATAAAAAATTCAAAAACAAAAATTTTTTTGAGATTTTGCCTTTTATCACTGCAATATCTGGTGTCTAGTCTGTACTGTGGCACCTTCCCCCCTCTTACTCCCCAGTGTCTCACTATTTTTCATTTAGTTTTCAAAGAAGTTTTAGGTCAAAGCAAAGTCACACACAGAATACAAGAGACTCTCATATAACCATTCCCCTACCCCTCTCCTCATTCCATATTAAAACCTTTTTGTATGTCGATGGTAGCATTGTTATAACTGATGTACAGATAGTGAAACATAGCTACTAAACATTGTCAATGGTTTACAGTATGGTTTACATTTTAGACCATACCCTTTTATAAATTTTGATGATATTTACCATGTCCTGTGCCCATCACTGTAAGGTGATGAAAAACATTTCCACTGACCACTAAATACCCCCTGTTTGATCTATTCTGTTCCTCCATGCCCATCCCCCCAGAGCCCACAATGACCCGCTGGCTTGACTAATTGGATGACAAGATTCATAGTTACATGTGACAAGAAGTCTTGACACACTGGTTTGTCCTCTCCTATTAGGAACCTCCCTTGCTCATAAGAGACATGCATCTGTCAATTTCTGAGCAAATTGGTGTTCCCAAATATGGGAGTACCTCTCTTTCCTGCTCATTGTTTGGGTCTCCACCCACTGATACATAATGATAGGATGAACACTTACACACTCCCTAGAAGCCTGCTCCAGATGCGCCCTGTCACAAATGCCCCCCCCAACCAACACCCTAAACCCTGTGACACTTCCTTGTCATATTGCCATAAGAGTATTCCCACCTTTATACTTTCAATCTCATACCCACAAATCCCAAATGTTCACCTGGTCCCTCTCCCATCTCTTCCCCCAGTATCTGGGGTATTCTAACCCACCTTTCCCAGTCTACCCACCTGTCAACCCTGTTCCACCATAACAAATAATATTTCTACCCACCTGTCCTATCCCTTCAATTGGCAACTACACTCTAACAATTTACCATAGATTACGTCCGTATGGGTGATGGCTCACAACTTTCTCATCTCTTTCTCTTTCTTATAAACGTATCTTTCAGACAATAGTTCTGAGAGACTGCTCAATTTCCTTAATTCATATCAATGAGGTCATATACTGTTCATCCTTCAATGCGTGGTTTGCTTACTCAACCTAAAGTCTTCAAGATTCATCCATGTTATCTCATATGTTAGCACTTTATTTCTTCTTACACCTGAGTAATATTCCATTGTATGTATGTACCACATTTTGTTTATCCATTCATCACTTGATGGGCACCTGAGTTGATTCCAATTTTTGGCAATAGTGAACAATAGTGATATGAACATTGGTGTGTAAATATCTGTTCATATCTTTGCTTTCAATTCTTCTGGGTATATACACAGCAGTGGAATTCCTGGATCATATGGAAGATCTGTAGTTAGTTTCTTGAGGAACTGCCAAACTGTCCTCCACAGTGGCTGGAACATTACACAATCCCACCAGCAGTGGATGAGTATTCCCATTCCTCCAGATCCTCTCCAACACTTATAGTCTGCTGCTTTTTTAACAGACACCATTCTAACGGGTATAAGGTGGTATCTCATTGTAGTTTTGATTTGCATTTCTCTAATAGCTAGAGAAGTTGAGCATTTTTTCATGTGCTTTTTAGACATTTCTGTTTCTTCCTTGGAGAAGTGTCTTTTCAGGTCACTTGCCCATTTTTTAAATGGATTGTTTGTCTTTTTATTTTCAAGGTATAAGATTTCTTTATATATGCAGGATATTAGGCTCCTATCAGATATATGGTTGCCAAATATTTTCTCCCATTGGGTAGACTGCCTTTTTGTTTTCTTGATAATGTCCTTTGAGGTGCAAAAGTTTTTACTTTTGAGGAGATCCCATTTATATATTTTTCTTTTGCTGCTCATGCTTTGGGTGTGAAGTTCATGAAACCATTTCCTATTACAAGGTCCTGTAGATGCTTCCCTACATTATCTTCCAAGGTCTTTATGATCTTGGCTCTTATATTTAGATCTTTGATCCATCTTGAGTTGATTTTTTCATAAGCTCTGATGGTGTTCCTCTTTCATTCTTTTGGATATGGATATCCAGTTCTCCAAGCACCAATTGTTGAAGAGACTACTCTTTCCAAACTGAGTGGGCTTGGTGACCTTACTGAATATCAGGTGACTGTATATGTGAGGATTTATATCAGCACTCTCAATTCGGTTCCATTGGTCAATATGTCTATCCTTGTGCTAATACCATGTGGTTTTGATCGCTGTAATTTTGTAGTATGTTTTAAAGTCCGGTAGTGTGATAACTCCAACTTCATTTTTCTTTTCCAATATGTCTTTGGTGATTCGGGGCCTCTTACCCTTCCAAATAAATTTTGTGGTTAGTTTTTCCAATTCATTAAAAAATCCGGTGTTGATTTTTATTGAGATTACGTTAAATCTGTTGATTAGTTTGGGTAGGATAGACATCTTGATGATGCTTAGTCTTCCTATCCATAAACAGGGACAGGGAATATTCTTCCATATTTAAGTATTCTTTGATTTCCTTTAACAGTGTTGTGTAATTTTCTGTATATAAGTCCTTTACATCTTTAGTTAAATTTATTCTATTTATTTGATTCTTTTATTTACTACTGTATATGGTATTTTACAGATTGTACATTATTCATGCACAGAAAGGCTACTGATTTTTGAGAATTGATCTTATAGCCTGTGATGTTACTGAACAGCTTTATAAGTTCTAGAAGCTTTGTTGTAGATTTCTCAGGCTTTCTACTTAGAGTATCATGGCATCTGCAAATAATGAAATTTTTACTTCCTCTTTTCCAATCTGGATGCCTTTGATATATTTTTCTTGCCTAGTGCTCAAACAAGTATTCTAAGACACTGTTAAATAGGAGTGGTGATAGTGGGCATCTTTGTCTTGTTCTGGATCTCAGAGGGAAGGCTTTTAGGATTTTACCATTGAAGATGATGTTAACTTTGGGTTTTTCATATATACCCTCTTTCATGTTCAGAAAGTTTCCTTCTATTCCTATCTTTTGCAGTGTTTTTATCAGGAAAGGGTGCTGTATATTGTTGAATGCTTTTTCTACATCTATAGAGATGATTATGTGATTTTTTTCTTTCAATCTGTTTATGTGGTGTATTACATTGGTTAATTTTCTTATGTTGAACCATCCTTGCATACCCTTGATGAAACCCACTTGGTGATGGTGTATAATTCTTCTGATATGTTGTTGAATGTGATTGGCAACTATTTTGTTGAGGATTTTTAGCATCTAGTTTCATTAGAGAAATGGGCCTGTAATTTTCCTTTCTTGTGGTACCTTTGTTTGGCTTTGCTATTAGGGTAATGTTGGCATCATAGAATGAGTTAGGCAATGTTCCTTCTACTTCTATTTTTTGGAAGAGCTTAAGTGGGATTTGTGTACCAGAATGTTTGGTACAATTCAGCTGTGAAGCCATTTAGTCCTTGGCTCTTAGTTGGGAGGTTTTGATGACTCTTTACTTGTAATTGGACTGTTGAGTTCATTAATTTCTTCTTTCATCAATGTAGGCTGCTTGTAAGTTTCTAGGAATTTTTCCATTTCCCCTAAATTATCACTCTTGTTGACATGTAATTTTTGAAAGTATCCTCTTATGATACTCTATTTCTGTGGGGTCAGTAATGATATCCTCGTCTTCATTCCTTATTTTGAGTATTTGCATTTCCTCCTTCTTTTTCTTTGTTTATCTGGCTAAGGGTTTGTCAATATTATTGATCTCTCGAAGAACCAGCTTTAGGTTTTGTTTATTTTTTCTAGTGCTTTCTTATTTTCTATTTCATTTAGTTGTGGCCTAATTTTTGTCATTTCCTTCTTTCTACTTCCTTTGGGGTTAGTTTGTTGTTTTTTGAATTCCTCCAGGTGTACAATTAGGTCTTCTATTTTAGTTCTTTCTTCGTTTTTAATATATGCCTTTATGGCTATGAATTTCCTTCTCAGTAAACCTTTGGCTGCATGCCATAGATTTTGATATGTTCTACTGTCATTTTCATTCATTTTGAGGTAGTTATTGATTTCTTTTGAGATTTTCTCCTTGACCACTGTTAGTCTAAGTGTGCGTTGTTTAACTTCCACATCTCTGTGCCTAATCTGGTTACTGTTCCTTAGTGATTTCCAATTTCATTCCCTTGTGGTGAAAGAAATTACTTTGTACAATCTCAATATTTCTGAATTCATTGAGAGTTATTCTGTAGCCCAGCATGTGGTCTATCTTGGAGTATGAACCATGTGCACTCGAGAAGAATGTATATCCTGCTGTATTTGGGTTTAGTGATCTGTATATCTCTATTAGTTCCAGGTCCTCTAATGTATTATTCAGAGTCTTTGTTTCCTTTTTGATTCTCTGTCTAGATGTTCTGTCTAATTTGTTGTATTAAATTCCCCCACTATAATTGCAAATACATTTATTTCTTCACTTAGTTTTTCCAGTGTTTGCCTCATGTATTATGAGGTACCCCGATTTAGTGCAAAAATGTTTATGATTGTTCTCTCTTCTTGAAAGATTACTCTTTTATAATATATAGTGTCCATATTTGCCTCTTAGAATAGTTTTGCATTTAAATTCTATTTTGTCTGATATTAACATAGCTACACCTGCCTTTTTTGGTTAATGTTTGCTTATAAAATTGTTTTCCGGCCATTCACTTTCAACCTACTTGAATCTCTCAGTCTAAGGTTGGTTTCTTGTAGAAAGCATATAGATAGCTCATATTTCCTTATCCATTCTGCCAATCTATGTATCTTGACTGGTTAGTTTAACCCACTAATATTCAGTGTTATTACTCTCAATGAATTTCTTACAGCAGCCATAATTTTTAGGGGTTTATATATGTCATATGTTGTTTTTATTTCCCTTTCTGTCTTTTTAGTTGTTCTTAAACTCTCCTCCACCTCTCTCTCTCCTGTTTTTTCCTTTCAACCTGTAGAACTTCCTTTAGTATTTCTTGAAGTGCAGGTTTCTTATTGGCATAATCTCTTAATTTCTGTTTATCTGTGAATATTTTGAACTCTCCATCATTTTTGAATGCCAGCTTTGCTGGATAGAGAATTTGTGGCTGGACATTTTTTTCTTTTAGTACCTTGATTATGTCATGCCACTGTCTTCTTTGTCCATGGTTTCAGCTGAGAAATCAGCACTTAATCTTATTGTGCTTCCCTTGTATGCGATATTTCCCCTTTCTCTTCCTGCCTTGAGTATTTTCTCTTTGTCTTGAGCATTGGACATTTTTATAATTATGCCTTGGAGTAGGCCTTTTGAGATTTATACTGTTTGGGGTATACTGTTCTTCCTGGATCTGCACATCTATCTCCCACAATATGGTTGGGAAGTTTTCAGCCATTATTTCCTTCAACACTCCTTCTGTTCCCTTTCCCTTCTTGTCTCCTTCTGGGATGCCTATAATGCATATGCTTCTGTATTTTGTGTTGTCAATTAAATCCCTAAGTGCCTGCTGGATTTTTTCTATCTTTTTATATATCTGTTCTACTATCTGTTTGATTTCAGATGTATTGTATTCCACATCACTAATTCTTTCTTCTGCCTGTTCAAAGCTGCTGTTATGTGAATCCAGCGTCTTTTTCATTTCTTGGATTGTGCCATTCATCACCATCATATCCATTATCTTTTTATGTATGTTTACAATATCTTCAGTATGTTCTCATAGTGTCTTCTTAATATCCTTAATCTCTTTCTTCACTTCATTAAGTTGGTCCATGATATGTGTTTGGACAGCTTTGATTAATTGTATGATGTTTTGCATCTCTTCCTGGTTATTAGTTTGTTCATTGGACTGGTCCATGTCTTCCTGTTTCTCAGTATGGCTTGTAATTTTTTGTTGCTCTCTGGTCATCATTTTATCTTGATGGGTTTATTCAGTTGATTAGCTTCTCTCTCTGCTCTAAAGTTTTATTTAGCTGGTGGCTCTGTGGGTGTGTTTTCTCTTTGACACTTTGTTTTTCTTGTTCTATTGCCTTGCTTTTTTCTGTGTTCCCTTGAAGGAAAAATATTAGGTTCAGAGGAATCATAAGAGATATTAAAGGAAAAAGGATAATTGTAATGTTTATAAAAGTTAGAAGAGGGGCCATATCAGATTTAGTAAAATGAATACTTAAGTCAAGTAGGCAGGGTAGAGTAATAGGGAAAAAAATTGGAGTACCTACAATGGAATGGGATATGAAACAGAGAAAAATATATAGAATGATTTAAAAGGCTAGAGTGATGAGGTGAGAGAGAAAGAGAAAGAAAGGACTTAAAGGAAAAAGCTAATTTAAAAAAAAGAATAAAAAAGAATGGAAAAGATAGAAATTGAGACCCTTGAAGTTGAGGACTAATCAAAAGGTGGAATGTAAGAACCACAAAGGAAAGCAGAATGTAGAAAGACGAAGGAAGGAAAAGAGATAGTTGGTAGGCAAAACAATATACACAGAGAATGGGAAATCAAGAAAAAAGAAGCACAGCAAAGAAGAAACAACTAGCAGCACCTAATTTTAAAAAAATGGGGGGGTGGAGAGGAAAGAAAAGCAAGAAACAAACAAACAAGCAAAGCAAAACAAAACAAACACAGAAGCAAGCAGTCAAACAAAGCTAAGGAAGAACAACCTTCCTTCTTGGGCCCTTGTGGTGCATTTCAGCCTGCCTGTGATCACCAATCAATTGCCCTGCAGGCTTTTCTCTGCAGGTTTTGAGGCAGATTTTAGCGATTAAACTAAGTTAATTTTTTTTAAAATAACCTTTTTTTTTTTTTTGGAGAAATAAGGGACCCAAAGGAAGGCCTCTTCTGGACCACACCTCTGCCGAGGGGACTGTATTAGTCAGCCAAAGGGATGCTAATGTGAAATACCAAAAATGGATTGGTCTTTATAATTGGCATTTATTTGGGGGTAGAAGCCCACAGATACCAGGCCATAAAGCATTAAGTTTCTCCTCTCACCACAGTCCATTGCCACGTGTTAGAGAAAGACAGCTGCCAGTGTTTGCCATGGTTCAGGCTTCTTGGGCTCCTCCCTTCCCGGGGCTATGTTTCTCTCCAGGCTTAGCTCTTGTGATTCCTCCACAAGGTCAGCTGTTGACTATCAGGTGAACGGCTCACTTCTCTTCTTCCGGGGCCTTCTTTCAACATCAAAGCACCATCATCAAAACTGCTTCTCAAAAACTGCTTCTACTCTGTTCTTTGCCTTGCCTTTTATATTTGATTCCCCACCCACCAAGGGGTGGGGCTCAATGCCCTACTTACATGGCCCAGTCAATGCCCTAATCATAATATAATCATGCCCAGATTAACAGATCAGTTTACAAGCATGATCCAATTATATTTTTGGAATTCATAATTACATCAAACTGCTGAACAGCCACATTCCATCCTCTGAATTCCAAAAATACATTACAAATATTTTTTAAAAAATTTAAATCAGTAACAATCCAAGTACAAAATCATATCAAAATCATTTTAAAGAAATACAGTTTGTCTTCAGGCAAAATCCTGACTTCATTAGACCTCTGAAACTTACAAAACCATTTAACTGCTTCCAACACAAATGGAAAGACAAAGGATAAACATTTTTATTACCATAAGGAGAAACTGGGATGTTAAACATGAGTCATGGATCCTTTACAGTTCAGTAAACCTGCAGGGCATCCTCCATTTGATTTTAAAGTCTGAGAGTCATTCTTAAGATGATGGTTTCCTCTCCTTGAGGCCACATGGGGACCCACCCTTTCCACAGGCTTGGCCAATGGCCATTATCTTGGTCCAACCCTCATCAAGCATCTGGGTGTCGACCAAGCTCCTACCTCACCCTCCAAGAGTTTTGGGGTGATTGCCACACCCTACCTAATCTTTGGGTTAGAGTCTTAGCCCCCCTAGTACAGTGAGGTGAAGATAACATTCCCCTTAACCTTTGGCATACAGGTTCAACCCTCTCAGAGCAACAAGTTGATCACCTGGCCTTCCCTAACCTTTGGCATACAGTTTCAACCCTCTCAGAGCAATGGGTTGACCACCTGGCCTTCTCTAATCCATGGGGGGCAAGTACACCCCTCTCAGACCTATGGGGTGTTGACCTTAACCACCCTAATCTTTGAGGAATGTGCTCCACCCTTTCTGCACCCTGGGATGGCAAAACTCTCCCAGAACATCGGGTGGGGACAAACACTCTTTTCAACTGCTGGGGAAAACTCACCCTCTCTGCACCATGGGGCACCAAATCTTTCTCAGAACATTGGGTAGGAATATCCACCCTCTTCAATGGCAGGGGAAAACTCACCCTTTCTGTACACACGGGTGGGGCTCCTCTCTTGGCCCAAAGAGATGTCTTAATTCTAGATCTCTGCTTCCATAGTTTTCTTCTTAAAGCTGATTCTCCTTCAATCTCTCCTTTCCATGTCCTCTTTTGTCCAAGCTGACAGTGGTTTTGTTCATACAGCTCTCTCAAAAACTTTGTTGGTTTATCATGCAGAAAACAGGGGTACAAGCCATCAGACAGTAAGACTTTCCACAAGTCTTTCTGAGATAACTGCATCTTCAATTGTGATTTACAAGTTCCAGGTTTAGCTAAGTCTTCAAATGGGGCACTTTCGTCTGGGAATTTGATTTCCACAAAATTGTAAGTTCTGGAACCAGGTTCTGTTTTCTTTGTGCCTAAAAGTTCAGTCCTTAGTGTATTTCACTCATCTAGTATTTTGCTATAAGCTACAAGGAGAATCCAAGCCACATTCTCTGAGTTTACTTTGGAAAGTTCTTCAGGTAAATGCTCTGGTTTGCCATTTTCATATTCTGTCTTCCATATAACACCAGGAGTTAATCTTGCTAAGTTCTCTGCAACTTTAAAACATGGATCGCCTTTCCTCCAATTTCCAATAATAGTTTCATCATTTGTTTCTAACGCATCATAGAAAGTCTCTTTAGAGTCCATATTACTATCAACAGTCTCTTCAAAGTGATCTAGGCTTTTTCCATCAAGCATTTCACAATTTCTCCAAAAAAATACCCCTTACCCATTTATAAAACCATTCCAACATTTTGGTAATTACAAAAGCACTTCCCTACTCCTCGGTACCAAATTCTGTATTAGTCAGCCAAAGAGGTGCTAATGTGAAATACCAAAAATGGGTTGGTCTTTATAACGGTTATTTATTTGGGGTAGAAGCCCACAGATACCAGGCCATAAAGTGTAAGTTTCTTCTCACCAAAGTTCATTGCCACCTATTGGAGCAAGACAGCTGCTGACGTTTGCCAGGGTTCAGACTTCTTGAATTCCTCTCTTCCTAGGGCTGTGTTTCTCTCCAGGCTTAGCTCTTGTGGTTCCTCCCCAAGGTCAGCTGCAGACTATCAGGGGAATGACTCACTTCTTTTCTTCTGGGGCCTTCTTTCCAACATCAAATCTCCATCATCAAAACTGCTTTTACTCTGTTCTTTGCCTTGCCTTTTATATTCGATTTCCCACCCACCAAGGGTTGGGGCTCAATGCCCTACTTAAGTGACCCAGTCAATGCCCTAATCATAACTAAATCATGTCCAGATTAACAGATCAGTTTACAAGCATGATCCAGTTATATTTTTGGAATTCATAATTACATCAAACTGCCCAATGGCCACAGGGACCCTAAATAGACTTATGGAAACTTATCAAACACTTCCCACTGCCTGAATCCCCCCAGGGGAAGTGAAACTCTGATACCCAGTGTGGAAGTATAAAATTTGCTGTCTCTGCTCCCTCCCGAGCCTAGCCTCTGTGTCCCAGGGGAGTTAAGTAAATCAGGCTTCCTTAGCAGATTTGCCTCTCCCCTCAGCCTGGCACCCTTCAAGCCAGCTGGTTTTATTCCCAAAACTGCAAGAGGGTCCAGGCAGCCAAACCCACGGAAAGGAAACCCCTCCCCACCCTCTGCCAGAACCCTCCCACTCTAGGAGAATGCTCCCTTTCACCGGTTTGCTGGTGGGAGTTGGGACTCGCCATAGCCCTTTGCCCTGAGGGTGGGGCTTAGCTGTCTGCATCTATGATTTCCAGCTAGGGGAAAACTTACGATTTTATGTCGAGCAATCCACTTCACTGTCTAGCTCCCTCCAGATCGATGTCCTTAAGATTTTTGCTCCCTGGTCTCCCAGAACAGACTATTCAGGAAGGATCCTGTCCTCAATCAGCTGTCCTTTGTGAGAGAGTTGGTGAGTGCCCTCTTAATCCAGCGCCACCTTCTACCAGTCTTCCTAATCTCATTCTGTATTAAATTATGATAGTCCAAATGCCTCCACAAACTACAAGTTATATTAACAATGCATGTCCACTTTCAGGTTTAAGGTACTGGATCTGATATTTTTCTCTTTCTATGATTCAGCATTTGTGGATTCCTCTAACATTATCCAGTGTATCAGGGGAGGATTTTTCAAGATCTAAAGGAAATTTGAACAACCTACTTGACTAAATTTTATGGATCACTACATTACTTAGACTAATTAAAAATTCCTAAATTTACAATTGTTCTCTTTTAAAAATTTGAAAGGTAATGAGAAAAATTAACTCAAGATTTTATTTTTTAAAAATTAATAAATATAGAAATCAGGAGAATGACAATGAGCTTTTAATCGCACTGAATTTAGAAAGAAAAACACTAATTAATGAAGCTTGTTACACATCAGAGAATGGTAAGGTTTTAAAATTGTTATCAGATAGACAAAAAGAGATATTACTTCATGAAGATATTTAACCTGATGAAGTTACAAGCCTTCAGAGTTTAAAACACTGCAAGATGAGATTCTTGATTTCACTTATATACCAAGAAAACATTCATCTCCCAAGTTTAAGTGAATAACAAAGGAATTACCAAAGTTTATAGTGATAAGTGGAAACTGAAAGCTGCAAAGGAGAAATAGAAAAGTTCAAAAAAATTGAATATTTAAGTAGTATATACATACTCAATGTTAGATTAGTTTATCAAAAGTAATTAGGATATTTCTTTTTCTTTAACATTTGTTTATATGCAAATTGTCTTCATGTTAACATATACTGTTTTCTAAAACTTAATTTTATTACAATATTTTACTTGGTTTAAGACAAAATATTTGAAGTACTGTATTCCTGTATTCTTTTTAGCTGTTTGGTAATTAATAAGATCAACCAAAAGCATTTATAAAACACCAGTGAGTTTTTCTTAGCAAAATCCACTGTATGTTAAAAATTTTGCAATAATGTAAGTATTTTGATGATGATTACTATGATTTATTAGTCCTGCATTAAACTCTTTCCATTCCTCATCTGATTTAATCTTTAAAATAACTAAATTGACTTAGAGTTATTATTTTTCTTGTAAAATTGAAGAAAATGTTATTTAAAGTTTCACTATCTTACTTAGTGTCATGCAGTTAAAAAACTGGCAGAACTGGAATTTAAACCCTGGAATGTACAGCTCCAAGTAGCACTCTTTAACCATTGTGCCTTATCTCTTCTCTAAAGAATAAGTGGAATGACTATGAAAGTGCTCTCCATATTAGAATTCTGTGAATTTGGAACATGCATGGGATTTTAATGTTATAGTTTGAGAGATGACACCACACTTTTTTCACATTCTTTGCCTTTAAACACATATATTCAGATCATGTATTTAAGGAATGTTTCATGACTTCCAATTACTAGTTAGATGACTTAAAACATACTCCTGACAATGTTCTAGATCATGTGTGGTTAGGTAGAGGATTATTCAAAAGAAATGCAAACTAAAGAATTTTCTAGTATTTAAAGAAAGACCAAGAAAATACCAAATAAGAAATAAAGAAAAGATGAACTTAAATAATCAGTGACACTATTATTTCAATTGCCTGGAGTCTTATCTATCTCTTTTGCATGACTCTAATGAAAGCATTTTTCTCCTCTTTGTTCCTAAGACTGTAAAGTAGTGGATTCAGCATGGGAATCACCATAGTATAAAACACAGAGGTCACCTGATCCTTTCTCATGGAGCAGGACTTCTTTGGTTTTAAATAAGTAAAAATCATGGTTCCATAAAAGATGGTGACACCAAGGAGGTGGGAGGCACAAGTAGAAAAGGCTTTGTGCTGTCCTGAAATGGAATTAATTTTTAGGATAGTAGACAGAATGTACCTATAAGATGTATAGACTGTGATGAGACACCGTTATAGTTTTGTCAGCAAGAAAGAATATCATGATTTCAGCATCTCGAGTGTCAGTACAGGACAGGGCTAAAATTGGGGTTGTGTCACAGAAAAAGTGATATATTACATTGGAGTTGCAGAAGTGCAAACTGTTCATGCAAAGAACATTGACCAAGGAGTCAGTAAAGCCAATCACATAAGACCCAGTGATGAAGGTGCAGCAGAGTCTGGTGGACATAACAACTTGGTAGTGAAGAGGATTGCAGGTAGATACATAGCAGTCATAGGCCATTGAAGAGAGAAATAAACATTCAGTGGCAGCCAAGAAGGAAAAAAACAAAAAACAAAAACATCTGGATGAAACAGCCGATGAAAGAAATATACTTATTGGAAGTCAGTAAGTTCTCTAAGGTTTTAGGTGTGAAGACTGATGAATAACTGAGATCAAGGAATGACAGTGACTGAGAAAAAAATACATGGGGGTGTGACGCCAGAGATCCAGGCGAATTATCAGTATTATCCCAGCATTCCCCAGCACAGTAATCATGTATATCAGGAGAAAGAGCATAAAAAGGACCCTCCTGAAATCTTCAGATTCTGTCAACCCCATGAGGATGAAGTCAGGCACATTAAAGTTATTTCTACTCCACATCTTGTCCAACTGCTCTAAACTGTGGAAAAATCAAAGCTAATACTTATATGAAGAACTTCAAAAAGGTTTTTTTTAACGAATGATCTGTCGTCTTTAAATTAGCTTAGTGTTTTTAGAAAATTATAATGAATTGTTGTTTGCAAAATATGTGAAAGAATATTAGTTTGACTGCCAAATATAAATAAGGTATAAATCATTATTTGGATATTATATAATAAAATCTTATATATACTATATAATTAGAATGAACCTTACAGTGTTATAAATACTCCCCTTTATTACCACATTTATGCAGATGAAAATATTATACCGTATGTATTAATATTTTACATTTTTTTAGATGATAAAAGGGGCATCAAAATTAAATAAATTATCCAGTATCACAACCATTAATTGTTAGCTTGGAGTTCTGCCAAGATAAGTTGAATCCCAAGAGCATGCTCATAATACTACATTCCTATTTATATTTAAATTCAGTGCAACAATAAAACATAGTTATATAATACACAATGATAAAGAACTATATAATGCATCATTTACTGTTCTATTGTGTCCAAAGTTTTTTAATACAAATAACAGATCAGAAATTAAAGCTTCAGGGACTTTACTTGGTTGTATTAATATTATAAAACATGTTTACTATTAATATTTAGAAGATCTGTTATTTTTACTTGAAATTTAAAATAAAAATTCTTCCATAAATTATATTTTCAAATATGTTCATTGCTTGCTATGAACTCTCATTCCATGAATTCTATATTTCCATTGTACAAATCCTAGCACTACTTAATGCCTAAATGATATCTAATGTATATATATATTCCTCTAATAATACCCACTTTTTATTCACTCTACACTAAAACTCTAACTTTGAGAATGATACTTACCATGAGCCAAAGTTAATGAAAAACATGCTCTGGTATTCTTTCTGTCTAGAAATTTGTCAACCTCATAGCTGTTGCACAAATAAAATATGTAAATCATTTAGTGTGCTTCACATTCCTGATGTAGTATTTGCATCCTTTGAAATAGATTATTTTGAACATCTCTTTATGCATTTTTTTTTGGATTTCGAGTTAAATTCAGTCAACACAGTGCTTGTGCTCAGGTCATGGTCAAATAGAAAATTCACCTGGAAATTATATCTCACAAGTTTTCCGGGGAGCTACTGTGAACACAATGAGAGCAGAGTATCCTTTGCATTTTACTCTGATAATGACACAACTCCTCTCATAGTGAGGTTTGTTGATAATCAACATCTATTCATTCCTGGGACCAATTTCAAGGAAGATTCCTCTGCATACTTCCAAGGATAAATGCTCAAGGGCTAATGTATCCATATTACATCCGTATTATAGAGTACCATCTCCCCTGGAAGCCATAAAACTTGAACATGATTTTTTGATATTCCTTTGTGATGCACTAAGTTTTTGATTAGGTAGCATATAATTATTTCTAGAGAAATACTTAGTTACACTGTGCTGAAAGGTCCAGACATTAACCACCAGGGATGTAACAGTACATTATTCACAATGAAACTTTTTTATATTTAAAAGTATGAACTAGTGTAGGAGAAAAACTGATTCAGTATACTAATATTAGAATGCAACAAAATTCAAAGAAGAAAATTAATATTGTTCATAAATGTTAATCATTACATATATTTACCCCCAATTTCTTTATTATATATTGAATATTTACATATATATTTACTTTTTAACTCACTGTATTTTCTGTAACATCCTAATTTTATCACTAAATATTTATGATATACCTTGACTTATGCCTTTTGTAAAACTAAAAATTCAATGCATTATATATTGGCTAGTGCCCCCAAAATAATTTAATTCCAGGTGCAAATACCAGCTAATGAATGGGTGGTTTTGAGGCATCACAAGAATAAACATGGTGGAGTTTCTTCAGTCAGTTTTGTCAGTATTGCCTAATTCATAGACAGAGCAGGTGTATTTTTGTATTTTGTACAACAATGTTTCTGCAACTTGTTTTATTATTTTGGTGCATTGGTTTTTATTTTATTAAAATATACATGACAGAAGAAAGTACAAATCAGTGTTTAAATGAATAAATATTTTATATTACTATTAATTACCAAAAGCTCACTTCTTCTATATATAATTAGGACAAATGATTTCTTATGAGTCAAGCAATAATTCATGAAAATGAAATCAATTTTCATGTAGATTTAGAACAACTCTTAGAGGAAAAACTGTTTATATTCCAATTTCAGTAGAGAAATTGTTGGTATCTATAAAGGAGTTACAAAATATTATATTACATTTTTGGTGAGTTTTGGGACGTACAAAGATTAAAAATACAACATCAATTTATTTCACAATAGGTGACCTTAGAATTTAGGCCAAATAAGAGACTCTTAGAGATTTGCTATGTCAATGCCACCTCAATAAGGTCTGCTTCACATTGCAAAATCAATAATAGCTAAAATTGAAATCAATTATTTTTAATCATTAAGTGTAATTACAAATATTATGAGTAAAAGAAAGAAGCTAATTTTGTGACTAAAATATTTGCTGAAACTTTATTGGTAGGATTCTGATAGATTTTCCTTAATAGTAAAATAGTTTTGGCAAAAGCTCAGGAGTGAGAAACAGAAAGGATACCCAAATCACTTTGTCCTGCATTTCAACAAAATTGGGACTTTATTCTTGACATTATTCAAGGTAATATAGGTTTTTAAATTCTATTCCTCCGCATAATTCTGTCAAATTTTGCTTTATGTGTTTTGAATATATGTTAATTATTTTTATATCTTTCTGAAAATTTTTCTTGATTGTTATTTCATATTAGCTTATATATCTATAGAATACGTTTAATTTTTCTAATAGTACTACTTTGTAAAGTTATTTTACATGCTGATATATAAAACAAATATATTCCTACATCATTTTATTTATTTATTTTTTCATTTTTTGAGAAGTTGTGGATTTACAGAACAATGGTGTGTAAAATACAGCTTTCCCATATACCACACCACCAACACAAACCTCCATTGGTGTGGAACATTTGTTACAATTGATGATAGTATGTTTTTATATTTGTACTATAATTAAGGTCCACGCTTTAACTTAGAATTCACTGAGTAGTGTAGCTCCATGAGTTATTTTTAAAATGTTTATTCTATTACCCGATATATAATTGAATATTTAGCCATTTAATTATATTGAGATATATGTTTCACTGCTGTTAATTGCATTTGTTATTTGCATCACCACCACCCATTAACAAAACTCTTCCATCATTCCAAAAAGGTACCCTGTACATTTTAAGCCTTAGCTTCCCATACTGTATCCCCACTTGGTACCCTGATAACCTATATTCAAGACTATGACTTTGAGATTGCTTATTCTAATTCTTTCAAATCAGTGAGATTATGCAATATTTGTCTGTTTTTTGTCTGGCATATTTCATTCAACATCATGTCTTCAAGGTTCATCCATGTTGTCCTATGTATCAGCAATTCATTCCTTTTTACAGCTGAATAATATTTCATTGCATGTGTATACCACATTTTGTTTATCCATTCATTGGAAGAGGGACATATGTGTTGTTTCCATATTATGGCAATTGTGAATAATGCCACTATGAACATTGGTGTGCAAATATCTATTTGAATCTCTGCTTTCAATTCTTTTGCATATATACTTACTGGTGGGATTGCTGCTTAACTTTTTTGAGGAAGTGCCAAAGTGTCCTCACAGCTGCTGCACCATTATACATTGCCCTCATCAATGAATTATTGTTCCTATTTCTTTGCCTCCTCTCCAAATCTTATTTTCCATTTTTAATAGCAGCCATTCTAATGGTGTGAAATGTATCTCACTGTAGATTTGATTTGCATTTCCCTATTGGATAATGATTTTGAGCAACTTTTCATGTGCTTTCTGGCCATATGCCTATATTCTTGGAGAGATGTCTCTTCAAGTTTTTGTTCATTTTTTAATTGATTTGTTTGTCTTTTTGTTGTTAATTTGAAGGATTTCTTTATATATACTGGGCATTAATCCTTTATTGCATGTGTGATTTCCAAATAATTTTTGCCAATATGTAGATTGTCTTTTTACTTTTATGTTAAAGTCCTTTGGAGAACAAAACGTTTTTGATTGTGGCAAGGTCCCATTTATTTATTTTTTCTTTTGTTGCTTATACAGTTGGTGTAAATTCTAAGAAACTGTTGCCTAACAGAAGGTACTGCCGATGCTTCCTTATGTTTTCTTCTATGTGTTTGATAGTTCTAGCTCTTATATTTAGGTCTTTAATACATTATGAGTTGATTTTTGTATATGGTATGAGTTACTGGTCCTCCTTTATTTGCAAATGGAGATCTAGCTTTCCTAGCACCATTTGTTGAAGACACTATTCTTCCCCAATTTTCTTTGAGACCTTTTAAAAAATGTGAGAGTCATTCCTGAGCTTTCAATTTTATTCCATTGGTCTACATATCTGTCCTTGTGACAGTACTATGCTGTTTTTATTACTGTGGCTTTGTAATAATTTTTAAGATGTGGATTATGAGTCCTGCAACTTTATTCTTCTTTTACAAGATGGATTTAATTATTTGGAGCCCCTTACCCATCTATATAAATTTCAAGATTTTCTTTTCCATTTCTGCAAAGAAGGTTGTTGTACTTTCGATTGATCAATAAATTGCTTGGGTAGTATTGACATCTTAACAATCCATAAACATGGAATAGCCTTACATTTATTTAGGTCTTTAATTTCTTTTAACAATATTTTGTAGTATTCTGTGTACAAGTCCTTTACTTCCTTAGTTAGGCTTATATCTAGATATTTGATTCTTTTAATTGCTATTGTGAATGGAGAATTTTTCTTGATTTCTTCTAGTTGTTCATGGCTTTTGTATAGAAACACTACTGATTTTGGGGTGTTGATTTTTTGTCCTGCCTCTTTGCTATATTCACTTAATATACTAGGAACTTTGTTGAACATTTTTTCAGGAATTCCTGTATATTGGATCACACAATCCACAAAGATAGAGAGGTTTACTCCTTCCTTTCAAATTTGTATGCCTTTTATTTCCTTTTCTTCCATAATTGCTCTAGCAAGAACTTCCAGTACAATGGTGAATGACAGTGGTGACAGTGGGCATCCTTGTCTTATTCCCTTGGTTTTAAACGGATATATCATTCTTCCATCATTAAGTAGGATGTTAGCTGCAGACTTTCCATATATGTCCTTTATCATATTAAGAAGGTTCTTTCTATTTCTAGTGGTCTAAGTGTTTTTATCATGAAAAGGTGCTGTGTTTTGTCAATTCCTTACCTACATCAGTTGAAATGATGATGTATTTTTTTTCTTCATTTTGTTAATGGGTGTATTACATTAATTGATTTTATTGTGTTGAACTGACCTTGCATACCAGGGATAAATCACATTTGATCATGGTGTATAATTATTTTAATAGACTACAGGATTCTGTTTACTAATACTTTGTTGAGGATTTCTGCATTTATATTTATAAGAGATATTGGTCTGTAGTGTTCTTACCTTGTGGCACCTTTATCTGACTTTCATATGGAAGCTGAAGTTGCCCTTGTAGAACAAGTGAGGGAATGTTCCCTCCTCTTCAAAATTTTTGAAGAGTTTTACCAGAATTGGAATTTTCTTCTTGGAATGTTTGGTAGAATTCCCCTGTGAAGCCATCTGGTCCTGGACTTTTATTTGTTGGGAAGTTTTTAATTACTGATTCAATCTCTTTAATAGTTATTGATTTATTGAGATCTTCTATTTATTATTGAGTCATTGTTGGCCATTTGTGTGTTTCTAAGAATTTGTCTATTTCATCTAGGTTACCTAATTTATTGGTAACCTACATATATACAATTTTTATACTATCCATTTATATTCCTTTTTATTTCAGCAGGCATTAATAATGACTCTCTTTTCATTTCTCAATTTTGTTATTTATATCCTCTCTCTTTTTTCTTTGTCAGTTTACCTACAGGTTTGTCAATTTTGTTCATTTTAGCCAATATAAAATTTGGTTTTGTCCAATCTCTATTGATAATTTGTTTGATTGTTTTCTATTTCACCTATATCCACTTTAATCTTTGTTATTCCTGTCATTCTTTACACCTTGAGTTTAGTTTTTTCTTCCTTTACTATTTTCCAGTTTTGAGGATGGGTCTTTGATTTGAAGTCTTTCTTCTTTTTTAAAGTAAGCATTTAGATATCTAAATTTTCCTCTCAGCACTGCCCTAGCTGCATCCCATAAGTTTTGGTGTGGTGTATTTTAATTATCATTCATGTCAAGCTATTTGCTAATTTTGCTTCTGATTTCATCTTTAACAGTTCATGTTTAAAACTATAAGTTTTATTTTCACATATTTTTGAGTTATCCATTTCACTCTCTGTTATAGTTTTCTAGCTTCATTCTGTTGTGGTTAGAGAATATGCATTGTATAATTTCAATATATATTTTAATGTATTGAGACTTGTTTTGTTCTTAAAACAAAACAAGTGTTGTGCATCCTGAAGAATGTTCCATAAGTTCTTGAGAAGAATATGTATTCTGTTTTCTTTAAGTGCAACAATTTGTATATGTATGTTAGGTCTAGTTGGTTTAGTGTAGCATTCATTTCTTGCACTGTCTTATTGATCTTCTGACTTGATGTACTATATATTATTGAGAATGTTGTGTTAATGTGTCTTACTATTATATAGAAACACCAGTTTTTCCCTTCCAATCTGTCAGCATTTGCTTCATATATTTAGGGTCAATTTTGTTAGGTGCATCTATTTATTATTGTTACATCTTCCTGTTGAATTGTCTTCTTTATCAGTTTATTATGACCATCTTTGTCCCTTTAAAATGCAGCCCTTCAGCTAATTTCCCCTACAGCCCTATGGAAGTCCTGCATGCTTAAATTTCCACCACCTCTGCCTTTATACAGGGAGGGTTGAAACAATGGCTGCCACACCCTTCCTCAGAGGCAGATTGAAACAATAGTACCTTCAGAGCCATGGCCCAGCGATCTGGACTAACTAATCAAAAGCCATGTTCAGTGTTAGACCATGCATACTCCTCCTATTCTTGATGAAGAGGATTTTATGTCCCTTTCTGTCAGCAACAGCTTACCTGGACTAGAACCTGAGGCAGCTTTTTGCAAGAGTGGGGGAATGGGTGAGTCTAAAAGAAAGAACAAATCTAGGTGATGCTTTTTTACTGAATATTGGTGTTTGGGCTTACTGCATAAAAACCTTGGTCTTTGACTCCTCTATCACATAGTAATGTATATGGCATCTTGTCTCTGTTCTCTTCTGGCTTCAGTTAATTTTCAGCATCTTGCTTATTGTGGCTCTCTCTATCTGTCTGAATTTCATTCTGCTCATGAAGAACTCTAATGATAAGATTAAGACTCATCTTATTTAGCTGAGCCACACTTTAACTGAACTAAACTCATCAAAGTGTCCTCCTTACAATGGATTGACACCTACATGCATAAATTAGACTTAAGAATGTTTTTATGGGGTACATACAGCTTCAAAACACCACAAAAGCCTAGATGAAATGGACAAATTCTTAGAAACACACAAACAACACTGACTCAAGAAAAATATATCTCAATAAACCAGTAACAACTAAGGAGCTCAACCAGTAATCAAAAACCTCCTAACAGAGAAAAGCTCAGGATCTTATGACTTCACTGGTGAATTTTACCAAACATTAAAAAAATAAAATCCAGCTCTAATTTCACAAAATTGAAGTGGAAGAAATATGTCCTAACTCATTATATGAAGTGGGCATCACTTTAATACCAAAGCCAGATAAAAATATCACACAAAAAAATTGTGGAGCAATAATATTAATTATTATCTATATTATGAATATAGATGCAAAAAAATACTAAACAAAATACTACTAAACTGAATCCAAGAACATGCTAAAAGCATTATAGACCATGATCACTTGACATTTAAACTACATATGGAGGAGTGAGTCAATATAAAAACATCAATTAATGTAATATATCACATTAACTGAATGAAGAAAAAAAGCCACACATGATCACCTCAATTTTTGCAGAAAACCAATGACAAAATCCAGCACCCTTTCCTGATAAAAATCCTCAGAAGAGTAAGAACAGTAAGAAATTAATTCAAAACATTAAAGTAGTACATGAACACCAAAGGCTAAAGTTATATTCCATGGTGAAAAACTGAAACCGTTCCCCATGTTATCAAAGACAAGACAAGGATGCTCAATGCCACCAATGTTATTCATATTGTAGTGGAATTTCTAATCAGAGTAATTGGACAAGAAAATGAAATAAAAGTCACCCAAATTAGAAAGGAGGAAACAAAATTTTCTGAATTTGCAGATGGCATGATCCTATATATAGAAAGTTCTGAAAAATCCCACAAGAAAGCTATGAAAGAAAATAAATTAGCACAGTGGCAGGGTACAATATCAATGAGAAAAACATCATTGGTGTTTCTACACTAGTAATTAACATTCTGAAGAGAAATTTAAGAAAAAATTCCACTTGCAACAGTAAATAAAATAATCATTTATGGAGGCTGCCATCATTTATGTTATAAAGGAGAACGATAACGCCTGGTATAATGGAGTCTGCAATCAAGTGACTGGTCTGTTCCCCGGGAACTATGTTGAATCAAACATGCACTATACTGATTAAACTTTTTTTTTTTTTGCTTTTAAAGTATGTTATTATTACTCAGACATACTGTGGGACTACTATGCCTAACACAATTGTCTTAATATGTTTTAAAATGTGTCCATATTTCATAACATGCTGTTTTATTGGTATATTTGAATGTCTATATGAAAGCACAAATCTTTGAAGTAGTTTGTGCATTGCTAAACAGCAATTTATATGTAAGGCTGTCCAGAAGTCATTATGCTCATATATTTACTTACTCATTGTTAACTTAATGACCAGCCCAAATATTCTGGTAAAGTAGGGTATATTAATAGTTAATGAATCATGATTCAGATTGTCTCATATCTTTCAGTGCAACATGATTACTAAAACAGTCAGACTAAAATTACAATCAAAAAGTTTAAATGCTGGTGCTGGTCAGATTTTTTCATTTAGATTCTTTCATTCTTGAACTATAGTATTTGTTGAAAACATGCAAATTTTATGAAATGCAATATATTTAAAAATCCAAGATGCTTCCAAATTGTGTAATATTTTACCTGGAGTACCCATACTTGGATTTCTAAACCAATCGAGTCTGAGGTCTCAATGTGAAATAAAACAAACAAAAATGGGTGATCTGTACTGTTGAAATTTGTGCCTTATGTTTTTAATGAGTGGATTTGAATTATAATATTTTTCTTTCATAAATACATAAGTGAACCAAAGATCTTTGTCCTTTACTTCACTGGTTTGATTTTTTTAAAAAGATATGTATTGCAGGAAAAAAAAATCAATTGACCATATATATGTGAATCTATTTTTGAAATCTTTATTTGGTTGCCTTGATCTAGATATTTATCTTTTCACCATTGCTGCATTCTGTCTGTTGATTATAGCTTGATGACAAGTCATGAAATTAGATTATATGAGTCCTTTAATTTTATTCTTTTTTTAATTTCTTTGACTACCTTAGTTCTTAGAATTTTCATCTAAATTGTAGAATCACCTTCTTAATTTCAGCCAAAATGCTTCCTAAATTTTAATTGTTTGCATTGAAACTAAAGACTAATTTTAAATTGCATTTAATTAATAAATATATTTCTCCCTATTGCATTGCATAGCAGCATCCTGTGTGTGTATGTATATATATGTGTGTGTGTATATATATATTTTCTTCATTTTAATTTAGATTACATAGCCAATATTACATATTGAAAGTAGAATTTCTGGGTATGGTACCCAACATCCATATAATTTTCAAAATTTTTCTGAGTGCTTCTTATTAACATAGAAACTAGTAAAAAAAAATTTAGAACTATAGTACTAGTCAATAGAAGTCTAGCATTCTAAAGTTCTAGCACACAGATTATTTTGGTTATCTGTGTATTGCACCACCTCTACTGTTAATACTTTCTATCCATAGTTTATAATATTCATATCTTATCTACTCTTTGAAATTCTCATTTAGCTTTGCTAAATCTCATACCTCTTAGAAGTATATCACTTGACAATTCAAATAAAAGCATTGTAATTTTATTAAATTGTTATGAACTCTGTCATAAGTTATGCTTACACATTATTTCATTACAAACATATTTATGGGAATTTTGTGAGAATTAAACAGGTTTATTTCCAGGAAGAGGAAACTGGATTTCAGGATTTTAAGTTATTAACTTAATGGCACAAAACTAATGAGTATAAAGTTAGCACTATGCACTGTATGATTAGATTTCTTTTCCAACCCTATGGCAGATGATTTTCCACTGAGAGTTTTTTTGTTTTGTTTTTTGTGTGTTCTTTTACCAGGGGCCAAAGAGCATTCGTAATTATTGTTAACATCTAGTTGAACATTCTTAGGACAAAAATTCACTTGTGTGATATGGAGAAAATCACCTTGTTGCTCTCCTTTCCTGGAATAAAGTATGTTTTCTTCTTGGGGCATGAACTGTGGACTACAAAAAAGGTTTGATGAGCTGGTTTAAGAATGCAAATGCACATTCTTATTGTGCCTTTCTTGAGTAAGCAGTTCAGTTCAACAGGTAAAAGGAAAGGTTTTCCATCACTTACACACTATTTTAAAAAGTAAAAGCCTGAATCTCAAACTAGAGTATATACTTTGCTATTGAAATTAGATATAGGGTGATCTACTTAGAGCTGTATTAACAATTGAACTGCATGCCTTCCATGGAACATAGGGAAAAATAGGTTTTCTAAATATTTAGTTCAATAGAGCTGTAAATTCTAAATTTGCTGTAATATTCTTGATGAAAGATAGTCAGAATAGGGACACTAGAAACAAAGGACAGAATTTTAAATTAGGTAATTTTTAAAATGGAGTTGTTATTCACTTTCAACTGTCCATTAATACATGCAAAATCAAGATCATTTTTTTTCCTGATTTGGGGATAAAATCAGATTTACTATGGGAATTTCGAGGTCCTTGAACTTTCACAATTGTTGTCTTGTTTCAGACATGGTAGTGAAATGTAGGATTGAAATGTTTTTGAAAGTTCTGTGGTGTATGAGAGTCAAGATGTATGATTTAGTGCATTCATATGGTAGACTATTGATGCATTTTTCAAAAGTTGTTTGTATAGTTTTAGTTCCTTTCACAGTGCTTCTTTCTACCTTCCTAAAACTTGTTTTCTCTTGATACTCTCCAGTAAATATTTTTAATGTATTCCATGGATTCTTATAAAAAAGACAAAGAGAGCACCTGAAAGAGAGAGAATGGTAGAGAATGTGGGGGTAGAAAGAAAGAGAATGAGGAATTTTTTACAATAGAAAAATTGTTTTTCTATGACAAACAGTATATTAATACATGTTTATATTATTAATTGACATATTTATTGTCATTCAGAATACATTAGAAATTATATTACTTGTTTGCATGTAAGCTTTCATGATATATGGGGTAACTTGTCTGATTTTACTCAGAAATCAGAATTTAGCTTACTTATATAATTTTATTCTAGAATTCTCCAAGGATCAAATGGCCAGTTTTCATTTGGGAGACTCACATTTATGATCCAATTTATTCTATGTAATAAAAATATCTTTTGCCTAGTTGTGAGAAAGCCCTCCTGGGAAATTAACATAAATTTGACTGGAAAATAAACTTGTAAATTGTCAGTTTCTTGTTTATCCATGGGTCATATAGCCAAACTCTAATGAAACTATTTATTTATTTTACACAGACAACTGCATCTAACTGGTCTCTACATCTTTTTCATTTCCTAACTCATCAATGGCTAAGATATCATTATGCCCTTCCAAGGAATGAACATGAAGACCCTATTGGATGTACTCTATTTTTAAGGGACATTGTCTTGATATGGGACATTGCCAAAAATATAAATGGGAATATCAGGTGTGTTGTCAGATTTGGAGTCATACGGTATTAATATGAACAATGTGACTGAAGTTACCATGTTTATTTTAATGGGTTTCACAAATAATGTTGAGTTGAAACTCTCTCTGTTTTTATTATTTCTAGCAATCTATTTCTTTGCTCTGATTGGAAATTTGGGACTGGTCGTATTACTTATTGGGGATTCCAAGCTCCACAACCCCATGTACTATTTTCTGAATATGATATCATTCTAGGATGACTGCTGTTCTTTAGTTGTCACCCCCAAAATGTTAGTCAATTTCCTGGCAGAGAATAAAGCCATTTCATTTGTTGCATGTGTGACACAAATGTTTTTTTGTTTGTTTGTTTGGTTTTTTTTTTTTGTTGTTGTTGTTGTTGTTACTTTTGGAAGTACAGAGTGCTTTCTTTTGAGTGCAATGGCTTATGACCATTATGTAGCAATCTACAACCCACTGATGTATTCAGTTAACAGATCACAACGTGTCTATTTGGCTCTCTTCATATCTTCCTATGTTGGTGGTATTTTACATGCTATATTACACACAGTGTCCACTTTTAGCCTGTCTTTTTGTGAATCCAATGAAATTAGACATGTCTTTTTTGACATCCCCCCACTCCTTGCTATTTCTTGTTCTGACACATCAACCAGCTTCTACTCTTCTGCTTTGTGGGCTTTATTGAGATATCTAGTATACTGATTATCTTGATCTCCTATGTTTTCATTCTGTTGGCCATTCTGAAGATGTGTTCTACCGAAGGGAGGTGAAAAACCTTTTCCACCTATGGCTCTCATCTAACTAGAGTGTCAATTTTCCATGGGACAATCTTTTTTCGTGTATGTGAGGCCACGTTCCAACTATTATTTGGACCATGATATGATACTGTCTGTATTTTATACAACTGTGATTCCAGTGTTCAATCTTGTCATCTATAGTCTGAGGAACAAAGATGTCAAAAGGCAATGAAAAAATTGTTTGAGAAAAATTGATTCATAAATAAAGTGCATTTTTAGCATTAACTAAAACTGAAAAACATTTTGAGGGTCAGGCCATATCTCTGTGGACAAGAGTTAGGGAAGAAAACATTTAGTTCTTGGTTAATACTGTTTTCATATCCCAGAGTATTTCCAATGAAACATTGATTGCTCCTCCAATGAAGCATTTTATGAATACAAATAAATTGCATTAACTATATGCCAATGACTATATTCAAACTGACCCATATTAAATATTCTTTGATAAACATATTGATGTTGTTAGTCTTTGTTTTTTTTAATTTTTATTATTAATATTTTTAAAGATACTTCGATTACACACAAAAAATAGAGATTCCCATATGCCCCACCTCCCACACTTCCCACAACCTCCACAACCTCTATATAATTTGATTTTCAAACAATAATTTAAGGTCTTGTCTTCTGGTCTTGAGGCATTGATATGACCTTACAATGTTTATAGTTAAGTCCTCAGCTTTCATTATGAAGTTAGTTCTCCTTATGGAACCCCTGTGAAGGACCTACCAAATATTCTTTTCTTATTCCATGTGCACTCATACTCTCAGATCCATCCTCTAGCTATTACCTTTGAACTGTTTGGATCAACATTATAGATTTTTTTTCTCATTATTACCTTCTGACTTGCCAATCACAAAAATTGATTAGAGCCATTCTCAAGCTCCCCAAAATATATTGATATCATAAAGTAATATTTATTCAGTGTGGAATTAAAGCTCGAGAAAACCAAATAAAAGCATAATTAAACATTTATTCTGCTTTGTTTATTTTTGTTCTAAGATTTGATTATTTGAAGAGATATTTTGAATGGAAATTTGTTTTTCTTTTAATGTAATTACATCTTTTGCCAGTAGAGATGCTTATGCTATGTATCCACTAGATAATGGCATCAGAACTAAGTAATCAAAGCATTATTTCTGAAGTGTGATGTTGTGATCAATCCAGTAATATTCAAGACCTCAGTTTCTACTCAATTATGCAAAGCGAACTCATACACCTCTATTGGAACAAGCACATGTTTTATTGCAGAGTGTGGTTTAAATATTCAAAATATAGACACTACACTGATTATAATATGAAAAATAAGTTGTCTTAGAAAAATATTAAACAACTTGAAGCTACAATATATTAAAATTTACCTTTCTTTTTGTAATCTTTTTGATGACTTTTCTGAAATAAAGGGAAAAATCTACTTCAACAGTGTATCTAAATATTCATCATTTACAAGAATTAAAATATTTGTTGTACATAGGATCATTTATAAGACTTCTTCAACTCAAATCAGGGTTTCAAATAGTTAAAGTAAACCTTCAATCAAGATATTTCCCTGGTATATATTTTAGTTGCTCTTTCAAGAAAAAAATAATAATCTTTCTATAGGAAAGGAAGAGGTGAACACTAGTAGCAATGATGCACTCTGTTATGCCTAAAAATATAAAGCCAATAAATCATTCAACAAATAAGACAAAAATAGATGTCAAGTTATCATGGATGAAATTCCACTCTTTGGCCCCCCTTTTTTAAAGCAAAAATCAAATGTTAGAATAAATAAATCCTATGATTTTCTCACTTATATGTCAATCTAGAATTGTAGTATATTCATTTCTCAAACTAATAAATTTTCACTGTTCATATGTCAACACCATTATCTTGTGTCAAGAGAGAAAACATTGATGTCCCTGCCCCATACATCCTCTCTTTCACATAATTTAGCACAGTCATCATTTAATATTTGTTCTGAATATATGATTCCTATGAGCTCTATTATAGCACTGACCCTGTAGTCTGTATAAAATAGGAATTGTGTCTGTTTATTCCACAAAATAGTAATCCCCATGGCATTATATAAGACATGGAATATATTTTACTCAGAAAATATTTTTGAATGAATGGTGGGTCAATGAATGAATACTGGTTAGTAGCAATTGTTAGCACTTATTATTGTATATGCACAATACATAAAATATTTAGAAATACTAAGTCATTTATCCTCATGGCAACTCTAAAAGGTGGTTCTATTGTTACCTATGATCACATATGTACAAAAAGAGGTAGATATGCTTTAAAGAATATACTGATCGGTGTGCACTGTGGTCTATGGTTGGTGGCAAGGCCCCAGGATGTGTAAGTCCACTGAGGGTGGTGGACCACACTTTTGGGAGATGTTTGTGTGGGATGTGGTGGGAGGTGTGGGAGGTGGGCAACATAGGAATCCCAGTGGGTTCCGTGTAATATTTTGGGTATCTAAGCACCTCTTAAAATATCTTTATATATATACATAAATAACATTTTTGTAAGCAAATGCACATATATGCATATACATTTATATATCATTTTGCAAATGTTGGTATGTATTGTGAAAATTTTGATTTTTACCCACAATAAAAAAATAAATAAATAAAATAAATAAATAAAGAATATACTTATAGAAGGGACTTATGAACCATGTGCAGGGACGACTTATTTGAGTCCAATTCTGTCACTCTCAGGAGCACAGATTCCAAAATAGAACCCACTGATAAGGCATCAGTCTCTGGGGCTATCCCCCCTTATATAGGACCAGGGTGTCTCCGGAGCTCTCAGGAACCCCACTGAGTGGGGTGATAGGCACTTAGATGTTCTATGAGCTCCTACTGAGGTGTGCTTAAGAGTTACCTCTGGGATGACCTCCCGACTCTCTTTGAAGTCTCTTAGCCACTTGAACTCATTTGTCTTTATCATTTCCCCCTTTTATTCAAGGTCTTTTTCCAGTTGTGTTGCCAGTTGGCACTTGGGAAAAGTTTTCAATTAGCAATAATCGCGCCTCAGATAAACCTTATTGGCTACGATACTACCACTGTGCAAAGCTGCCAGTTGGCACATGATATTAATCCCTCGTTGCCAGGGAGGCTCATCCCCAGGAGTCATGTCCCACGTTGGGGGGAAGGTAATGCAATAATATGCTGAGTTTGGCTTAGAGAGAGGCCACATTTGAGCAACAAGGAGGCTCTCAGGTGGCAACCCTTAGGCTACCCACAACTGCAGGCTAAGTCTCATTTACAAGAGCAAAGACTCACAAGGGTAGTCATCAATAAAAAAAAAAAAAACATCAGTGGGTCATCCTATTTTGACAGGCACTGTCCCTACACTCAGAGGACTATTGCTGCTCCCTTGGAGACTGTGGCAGAGCTCTCCAGGCTAGGAATTCAGATTCCCTCATTTATTTTGTGATTATCCACCCATTTTGACCATGCCCCATCCCCCAATCCTGTGAATGATTTTGTATATCTTTCATATATATTCAGATAAACCAATCCCCATGAAACCCCCCCCAGACACCCTCCCCCAATAATCCCCCACAGTACCCATTGTAACCCTTCTGTGATCCAAATCCTCCATGAACATTTAGTCCATAAAATAATCAAATACACTTACTAGGAAAAAGAAACAAGTGTGATAAGCTTACATGCAAGAGACAAACATAATGAAACTCAGGGGAAAAAAAAAGTTTTTAGGTATACTTACAGAGACTGGAGCCTCCCGCCTACCTATGTGCCAGGTGTGCATGAAATCTAGGTGGACCTGCAACTCCTACCCTACAGCTCAATGGACTCATCCAAGTCACCTGGTGAGGAGACAACGATGGGCAATGGACATCCCAGGGAATGGAGAGGGCCTGCATCTGCAGGCAGGATCATCCCACCCACCATATGCATGGGATATAAGCCCTCTCTCACTTGGAGTTGGAGTGGACATCACCATCCCAGTCCCCTCAGGATTGGGGGAAGAACTATGGACTAGAGTGGACTTGATGGTATTCTCTTGTTCACATATGGTGATTCTAGCAATGCAAGAAATTATAACAATGAGGTGGAGCCAGTGGCCACTTGACACTTTTGGGGTAGGGAGGGGATGAGCAGTTGAAATACAGGGGCTTTTTTGGGAGTTGGAGGTTGTCCTGAGTACTATTGTGGCAATGGATGTAGGCCATTTTAAATCAGCACACACCACTCAGAACTGAGTGGGAGAGAGTGTAGTCTACGGTGTGAACTGAGGTCTATGGTTGGTGGCAAGACTCCAGGATGTGTAAGTTCACCGAGGGTGGTGGGCCACACTGTGGGAGATGTTTGTGTGGGATGTGGTGGGAGGTGTGGGAGGTGGGCAACATGGGAATCCCAGTGGGTTCCATGTAATATTTTGGGTAATCTAAGGACCTCTTAAAATATATGTATATGTATATATATATATATATATATATATATATAAATAACATTTTTGTAAGCAAATACACATATATGCATATATATTTATATCATTTTGCAAATGTTTGTATGCATTGTGAGAATTTTGATTTTTACCCATAATAAAAAAAAAATCAACTCAAAAAAAAAAAAAAAGAATATACTTAAATCCACATAGCTCTTAAGAGTAATAACAGAATAAAAATCTAAATTTCCTTATACAGAATAACTGTTTTAAGCACTTTATTACATAGAGCAAAATAACTGATTCCTTTTTTTTTTTTTTTTTACTTTGCCTACTGCATTATATGAACACCAGAAAATACCGTATGAAGTACCAAAGGTCTACATTTTGTCAGTAGTAGAAATAACAGAGTGTCTAAGACAAGTGTCTAAGAGAAATATTGGAAAATTGGTTTCCACTACATTTGAGAAATCAGTCAATTGGAAGATATGTTTAGAATTTGCAGTTTTGGCTTAGACCATCAATAAACCAGATACATTACAGAAAGGTGAAGTATAATAAATAGTAGTACTGAAGGAAGAAGGAGAAGAAGAAGGAGAAGGAGAAGGGGAAGGGGAAGAAGAAGGGAAAGGAAGAGAAAGAGAAGAAAGAGATGGAGGGAAATGGGGATGGGAAGGGAGAAGGGAAAGAAAAAAAGGGGTAATGATGGAAGGGGAGAGAAAGGGGAAGATGATTGTAAAACTAAAGACATGAACAATGGACAAAACTGCACTGCCCAACCCAATAGTATAATTGCACCCCTGTCAGGCCCCTCCACTGCACAACTACACACTTCCATCTTACCATAGATTTTGCCCATATGGACATTCTAGGGGGAGGGTTGGAAGGGGAGAAGGTGAATACTGGGGATTGGCTGGTACGTGGTTGAAACTACAATGTTGGGAATGTTCTTTTGGAAATATGGGAAGGGAGGGTTACTGGTTTAAGGTGTTGGATGTGAGGGCCGCTTGGGACAAGGGACAACTTGGGCAGCCTTCTAGGGAGTATGTGAATGTTCTTCTTGTCATAGTGTGTTATATCAGTGGGTGGAGACCCACATAATGAGTAGGAACGCATTGGACTCACATCCTGGGAAGGACTGATGTGTTCTCAAACAGGGTGGTGGGAGAGCATGGGTGGTTCCTAATAGGGGAGGACTAACCAGTGTGTCAAGACCTCAGTATTGTTGCAAGTAGCTATGAATCTTGTCAGCCAAGGAAGAAATCTGGGTGGTCACTGTGGGCCCCAAGGGGAGGGGAAGAGAGGAATAGAATAGATGGAACAGGGGGTATTTTTTGGGAAATGAAAGTGTTCTACATGATCTTGCAGTAATGGACACAGGCCATGTTAAATATCATCAAAATTAATTAAAGTGTATGTTCTAAAATGTAAACCATATTGTAAATCATTGACCATGGTTAGTAACTATTTGAATATTTGTACATCAGTTGTAACAAAAGTACCATCCACATATAAAATGTTATTAATAGAGGAAGGAGGAAAAGGGGATGATGTTGGGTATTTGGAGGTCCCCTATATTCTGTACATGACTTTTCTGTAACCTAAAACTTCTTTGAAAAAAAAATGAAAAAAGAAAGACATGGGGGAATAATGGAAGAAAAAGTCACTGTGCATACAGGACAACAGATTTTACAGTGATGAAAGCCAAAATGTCAAAAAAATTAATATTTTTTCATTATTATTTATTATCCCAATTTTCTTTTATTTAATTTTTTTTTGCATTTTATTTATTTATTTATTTATTTATTTTTATGGGTAAAAATCAAAATTCTCACAATACATACAAACATTTGCAAAATGATATATAAATATACATGCATATATGTGTATTTGCTTACAAAAATGTTATTTTTATATATATATATATACACATATATTTTAAGAGGTGCTTAGATTACCCAAAATATTACACGGAACCCACTGGGATTCCCATGTTGCCCAACTCCCTCACCTCCCACCACATCCCACACAAACATCTCCCACAGTGTGGCCCACCACCCTCTATGAACTTACACATCCTGGAGCCTTGCCACCAACCATAGACCACAGTTCACACTGTAGACCACACTCTCTCCCACTCAGTTCTGAGTGGTGTGTGCTGATTTAAAATGGCCTACATCCATTGCCACAACAGTACTCAGGCAAACCTCCAACTCCCAAAGAAGCCCCTGTATTTCAACCGCTCATCTCCTCCCTACCCCAAAAGTGTCAAGTGGCCACTGGCTCCACCTCATTGTTACAACTTCTTGCATTGCTAGAATCACCATATGTGAACAAGAGAATACCATCAAGTCCACTCTAGTCCATAGTTCTTCCCCCAATCCTGAGTGGACTTGGATGGTGATGTTCACTCCAACTCCATGTGAGAGAGGGCTTGTATCCCATGGATATGGTGGGTGGGATGATCCTGCCTGCTGATGCAGGCCCTCTCCATTCCCTGGGATGGCCATTGCCCATCGTTGTCACCTCACCAGGTGACTTCGATGAGTCCATTGAGTTGTAGGGTAGGAGTTGCAGCTCCACCTAGATTTCACGCCACCTGGCACATAGGTAGGCAGGAGGCTCCAGTCTCTGGAAGTATACCTAAAAACTCCAGCATCACATATAGGTTTGAATAGAAGGGACTGGTGAACAATGTGCAGGGAGGACTTATTTGAGTCTAATTCTGTCACTCTCAGGAGCACAGATTCCAAAATAGAACCCACTGATAAGGCATCAGTCTCTGGGGCTATCCCCCCTTATATAGGACCAGGGTGTCTCCGGAGCCCTCAGGAACCATACTGAGTGGGGCAATAGGCACTTAGATGTTCTATGAGCTCCTACTGAGGTGTGCTTAAGAGTTACCTCTGGGATGACCTCCCGACTCTCTTTGAAGTCTCTTAGCCACTTGAACTCATTTGACTTTACCATTTCCCCCTTTTATTCAAGGTCTTTTTCCAGTTGTGTTGCCAGTTGGCACTTGGGAAAAGATTTCAATTAGCAATAATCGTGCCTCGGAAAATCCTCATTGGCTACGATACTGCCACTGCGCAAAGCTGCCAGTTGGCACTTGGTATTAATCCCTCGTTGCCAGGGAGGCTCATCCCCGGGAGTCATGTCCCACATTGGGGGGAAAGTAATGCAATCATATGTTGAGTTTGGCTTAGAGAGAGGCCACCTTTGAGCAACAAGGAGGCTCTCAGGTGGCAACCCTTAGGCACCCCACAACTGCAGGCTAAGTCTCATTTACAAGAGCAAAGACTCACAAGGGTAGTCATCAATAAAAAAAAAAAAAAAACATCAGTGGGTCATCCTATTTTGACAGACACTGTCCGTATACTCAGAGGACTATTGCTGCTCCCTTGGAGACTGTGGCAGAGCTCTCCAGGCTAGGAATTCAGATTCCCTCATTTATTGTGTGATTATCCACCCATCGTGACCATGCCCCATCCCCTGATCCTTTGAATGATTTTGTATATCTTTCATGTATATTCGGATGAACCAATTCCCACGAAACCCCCACAGACACCTCTCCCAATAATCCCCCGCAGTACCCATTGTAACCCTTCTGTGATCCAAATCCTCCATGAATATTTAGTCCATAAAATAATCAAATACACTTACTAGGAAAAAGAAACAAGTGTGATAAGCTTACATGCAAGAGACAAACATAAGGAAACTCTGGGGAAAAAAAAAAAGAGAGAAAAGGAAACAAAACAAATAATCAAACAAAGAACAAAACAAAATAAAATATAATTAGTGGATTGGGACGTTCAAAAATGGGCAAAAAAGCAAAGGAAATGCCTTTAATATATATATATACATGTTTTTTTCCTTTCTCTCATCTTTTTTCCCCTTTTTCCTTCCCTTTATCACTGTGTTATCGGATGTCTGGTGTGCCATGACACCTTCTTTCTCTCAATCCCCATTGTCTCCCAATTTTTCATTTAATTTTCAAAGAAGTTTTAAGTCACAGCAAAGTCACACACGGAGTGCCGGAGACTCACAGATACCAAACCACCCCCCCTTCCCCACCCCATATTAACTCCCCCACTTTTTTTTTGGTTGTTAGCATTGTTATAACTGTTATGCAGATAACAAAATATAGCTACTAAACATTGTCAGTGATTTACAGTATAGTTTACAATTTAGATGATACCGTTTAATAATTTTGATGATATTTACCATTTCCTGTGTCCATTACTGTAAGGTAATGAAAAACCTTCCCCATGACCACCAAACAACCCATTAGATCTTGACTGTTCCCTTCTCCCCAGCCCCCCAGGTCCCATGATACCCCACTCTCCCAACCCATGGAATGTTAAGATTCACAGTTACATGCCCTCGGAATTTGAACCAGCCCTTCCTAATACACCCACCCCCCAGTGCTGCACCACCAAACCCAGGAACACCACCACTCATCTGCCCCATCCCCCAACATGCAACCACACTCTATCCCTTTACCATAGATTATGTCCATATGAGTGATGGCTCAAAGCCTGCTCTTCTCTTACTCTCCTTTGTTAACCTATCTTTCTGACAATGGTTCTCAGAGACTGCTCACTTTCCTCAGTTCAGATCAGTGAGGTCATATACTGTTCATCCTTCAGTTTCTGGCTTGCTTCACTCAACATAAGGTCTTCAAGATTCGTCCACGTTATTCTATGTGTTAGCACTTTGTTCCTTCTACAGCTGAGTAATATTCCATTGTATGTATGTGCCACATTTTGCTTATCCATTCGTCTGTTGATGGGCACCGGGGCTGATTCCAACTTTTGGCAATTGTGAACAATGCTGATATGAACATTTGTGTGCATATATCTGTTTGTATTTTTGTTTTCAGTTCTTCTGGGTATATACCCAGCAGTGGAATTGCTGGATCTTATGGAAGATCTATTGCTAGTTTTCTG
>JAKSZT010029505.1:0-11354 GCA_026826555.1 Tolypeutes matacus | reverse complement strand
AATATCTCCTATTTATTTGATCTATCTTTCATGGAACTTCTTGCTTCAAATGAGCATCCCATCTAGTTTGGGAAATGGGGAAGTGATACAGCACTTGATTTATCATAGGGACAAAACCCAGGACATAAATCAACCCTGGAAACTTCAGGCTTCTAAAGTATAAGAAAGGGGCATCTTCCAAGGGTGCATGAGTAAGATGGCCCCAAAACATAGGCCAACATGGCAACCCAGGATATCCTGAACACTCTGTTTTGGACTGATTATTTTTGTTCAATTACATTTCTTCTCTTTATTTGGATGAGATGCACTATTTAGTATTCTTTGAAATGTACCGGGAAAATTATATCTCTTTTGCTTGCCTTTCCAAATCTGCACTTATTATTTATTATTGACTGGCCAAATAACATATTTTAAAACATTTTAGATCATGTAGTTAGTCAGCCAAAGGTGTGCTTATGTAAAATAACAGAAATCTCTGGGTCTTTTTAAAGCGTATTTATTTGGGTAGAAGCTTACAATTACCAGGCCATAAAGCATATATTTCTTCCTTCCCAAAAGTCTGTTGCCCCATTTTGGAGCAAGACAGCTGCCAAAACTTGCCAGAGTTCAGGCTTCTTGGGTTCCTCTCTTCCCAGGGCTGCATTTCTCTCTGGGCTCAGCTCCTCTGTTTCCTCCACAAGGTCAGTTGTAAACTATGAAGCTCTCTAAGCTTTGCCTCTCACCACAAGGCCATCTGTGAACTGTCAGGTGAATGGCTTTTCTCTTTTCCCTGGGGCTGCCTGTCCTTGTGCATCAGAACTCCAACATCATAACTACTTCAGTTCTGTACTTTCCCATGGCTTTTTATGTTTGAGAACCCACCCTCCAAAGGCGGGGCTCAACACCTTGCCGACTGTAGCCCAGTCTACGTCCTTATCAAAACTTAATCATGCCCAGATTAACAGACCAGTTTACAAGCATAATCCAATATCTATTTTCAGAATTCATAATGATATCAAGCTGCAATATATCAATTTACCAATCTTATGCTACATAATTTTTTATGGTCGATTTTAACACTTTATTGATGTCCTAGGCCACGGATATCATTATTACTTTATCCATTCAATAGTCATTTAGATATATGTATTTAATTAACAGATATTGTTCTTCAATCAATCCTGAACCTTGAACGTTATGAGATTATTTTCTTTTAGCCTGAAAATATTGTTTTACATTTCTTTTAAAGTGTGTTACTGCTAGCAAACTTATTAGTTTATTTTTTGTTTATCTGTTTATTTTTTTATATTTTTGAAACTTTATTTGTACATTTAATAATTGAAAATATAAATAATTAAAAACTGAAAAGAAAACACAGATGAATAAATATATACATTTCTCAATTAACAGTAATGGATGCATACAAATTTTTTCGTTTTGGGTCAATCAAGATGTTACACAATATATTTGGTTCATAGTAATGCATTCATACACTATTTGTCCTTTTGTGTCTGGCTTGCTTCCCTCAACATAATGTCCTCCAGGTTCATCCATGTTGCCAAATATTTTATGACTTCATTTCTTCTTACAGCTGCATAATATTCCATCATGTGAATAGACCACAGTTTGTTTATCCATTCATCTGTTGATGGACAACTGGGTTGTTTCCAACTTTTGGCAATGGTGAATTATGTTGCTATAAATATGAGTGTGCAGATGTCTGTTCGTGTCACTGCTCTCAGTTCTTCTGGGTATATACCCAGTAGTGGTATTGCAGGGTCACGTGGCAAGTCTATATTCAACTTCTTTGAGAACTGCCAAACAGTCCTCCATAGTGGATGTATCATTGTGCATTCCCACCAACAGTGAAGAAGTGTTCTTATCTCTCTACATGCTCTCCAACACTTGTAGTTCCCTGTCCTTTTAATAGTGGCCATTCTGATAGCTGTAAAATTATATCTCATTGTAGTTTTGATTTGCGTTTCCCTAATCATGAGTGATGTTGATCATTTCTTCACGTGTTTTTTTGCCATTTGTATTTCTTCTTTGGAGAAATGTCTATTCAAGTCTTTTCCCCATTTTTTATTTGGGTCATTTGTGTTTTTATTGTTGAGTTGTAACATCTCTTCATATATATCCTGGGAATTAAACCCTTATCAGATATGTGATTTCCAAATATTTTTCCCATTGAGCTTGCTGCCTTTCACCTTTCTGACAGTCCTGTGAGGTGCAAAATTGTTTAATTTTGAGAAGGACCCATTTATCTATTTTTTCTTTTGTTGCACGTGCTTTGGGTGTAAGGTCCAAGAAACCACCACCTACTACAAGGTCTTGAAGATGTTTCCCTACATTTTCTTCTAGTAGTTTTATGGTACTGGCACTTATATTTAGATCCTTGATCCATTTTGAGTTGATTATAGGGTGTGAGAGAGGGGTCCTCATTCATTCTTTTGGTTATAGATATCCAGTCCTCCCAATGCCATTTGTTGAAAAGACTTTTTTCCCATTAGCGTGGGCTTGGTAGGTTTGTGAAAAACCAGTTGACTGTATAGGTGCGGGTATATTTCTGGGTTCTCAATTCTATTCCACTGATCAATGTGTCTATCTTTAGGCCAATACCATCCTGTTTTGACCACTGTATTTTTGTAATATGTTTCAAGGTCAGGCGGTGAAATTCCTCCCACATTGCTCTTTTTTTGAGATTGCTTTTGGCTATTCTGGTGCACTTAATGTTCCACTTGAAATTGGTAATTGCCTTCTTTAATTCTGTAAAGTAAGCTATTGGGATTTTGATTGGTATTGCACGGAATCTGTAAATCAGTTTGGGCAAGATTTACATCTTCACGATATTTATTCTTCCAATCCATGAACACGGAATGTCTTTCCATTTTTAGGTGGACATTTTTGTTTAGGTCTTTTTTCATTTCTTTCAGCACTGTTTTGTAATTTTCTGCATATAGGTCCTCTACTTCTTTGGTTAAATTAACTCCTAGGTATTTGAGTCTTTTAGATGCTATTGAAAAAATGGAATTTTCCTCCTGATTTCCTCCTCGGGTTGTTCAGTAATAGTGTACAAAACATTACTGAATTTTGCGTGTTGATCTTGTATCCTGTCACTTCGATGAACTCATTTATTAGTTCAAGTAGCTTTCTCGTGGATACTTCAGGATTTTCTAAGTACAGGATCATGTCATGCACAAAGAGAGAGAGTTTTACTTCCCCTTTTCCTATTTGGACCACTTTAATTTTTTTTTTTTTTTTTGTCTTTTCTAATGGCCCTAGCTGGAGCTTCTAGCACAATGTTGAATAACAATGGTGACAGTGGTCATCCTTGTCTTGTTCCCGATCTTAGAGGGAAAGCTCTCAAACTTTCCCCATTGAGTATGATGCTGGCTGAGGGTTTTTTATATATGCCTTTTATCATATTGCGGAATTTTCCTTTTATTCCTAACTTTTGATTATTTTTATCCACAAACGATGTTGGATTTTGTCAAATGATTTTCTGCATCTATTGAGATGATCATGTGTTTTATTTTCCTTCAATTTGTTAATGCGGTGTATTACATTGATTGATTTTCTTATGTCGAACCAGCTTTGCATTCCAGGAATAAAGCCTACTTGGTCGTGATGTATAAGTCTTTTGATATGCTGTTGGATTCGATTTGCAATTATTTTCTTGAGAATATTTACGTCTATGTTCATTAGAGAGATTGGTCTGTAATTTTCTTTTCTTGTGGAATGTTTATTTGGCTTTGGTATTAGGGTGATATTGGCTTCATAAAACGTGTTGGGAAATTTTCCCTTGTCTTCAATTTTTTGGAAGTTCTTAAACAAGATTGGTGTTAATTCTTTTTGAAATGCTTGGTAGAATAAACCTGTGAAGCAATCTGGTCCTGGACTTATCTTTGCTGGGAGATTTTTGATTATAGATTCAATCTCCTTAGTTGTTATTGGTTTGTTAAGTTCTTGTATTTCTTGTAGCGTCAGTGTAGTGTAGTTATGTGTTTCTAGAAATTTGTCCACTTCATCTAGGTTTTCTAGTTTGTTGGCATACAGTTTCTCATAATATCCTCTTAAGATTCTTTTTATTTCTGTGAGGTCATTTGTAATTTCTCCCCTTTCATTTCAGATTGTGTTTATGTGCATCTTCTCTCTTTTTCTGTGGTAGTTTAGCAACGGTGTTGTCAATTTTATTGATCTTCCCAAAGAACGAGCTTTTGGTTTTGTTGATTTTCTGTATTGTTTTTCTGTTCGCAATTTCATTTATTTCTTCTCACTTGAGAAGAATGTAAAACCCGTTGAATTTGAATGCAGTGTTCTGTATATGTCTGTTAGGTCTAACTTGTTTATGATATTGTTCAAGTTCTCTCTTTCCTTGTTGATCTTTTGTCTAGTTGTTCTATCTAATTATATGAGAGGGGTGTTGAAGTCTCTGAAAATTGTTCAGTTTTGCCAGAGTTTGGCTCACAAATTTTTGGGAACCCTGGTTAGGTGCATAGATATTTATGACTGTTATATCTTCCTGGAGGATCATCCCTTTTATTAATATATAATGGCCTTCTGTATCTCTTATCACTTTTTTGCATTTAAAGTCGGTTTTGTCTGATATTATTATAGCTACCCCAGCAATTTTCTATTTATTATTCGCATGGAATATCATTTTCCAACCTTTTACTTTCAGCCGATTTGTATCCCTGTGTCTGAGGTGAGTTTCTTGTAAGCAGCATATGGATGGCTTGTGTTTTTTTATCCATTCTGTCAGCCTGAATCTTTTGATTGGGGAATTTAATCCATTCACATTCAATGATATTACTGAAAATGCACTATTTATTTTTCCATTGTATTGTTTAGTTTTCATATGCTATCTTGTTTTTGTCTCCCTTTTTACTCTTTTGTTTATCCTTTTTGCTTTTCTTTCTTCTATACTCTCCTCCAAGCCTCTGTCTCCTGTCTTTTTCTTTCAAGTTCTCAGTCTTCCTTTAATATTTCCTATAAAGTTGGATTCTTTTTTGTAAACTCTCTTAGATTCTGTTTCTTTGTGAATATTTTATACTCACCTTCATATTTGAAGGACGTTTTGCTGGATAAAAAATTCTCAGCTTGCAGCTTTTCTGTTTTAGTTTCCATATGGTATCATACCACTGTCTTCTCCCCTCCATGGTTTCTGAAGGGAAATCTGCATTAAGTCTTACTGGACATCCTTTGTACGTGATTGTTTGCTTCCCTCTTGCTGCTTTGAGAATTTTCTCTTTATCTTTTACATTTGACATTCTGAATAGTATGTGTCTTGGCATGGGTCTATTTGGATTTATTCTCATTGGGGTATGGTATTCTTCTTTGATATGTAAGTTCATTTCTTTTGTGAGAGTTGGGAAATTTTCAGCTATTATTTCCTCCAATATTCTTTCTGCCCCTTTTCCTTTCTCTTCCCCTTCTGGAACTTCCATGACATGTATGTTTTTGTGTTTCATGTTGTCATTCAACTCTCTGAGCCCTGCTCAACTTTTCCATTCTTTTCTCTCTCTGTTCTAGTCTCTCTTCAATTTTAGCTGATTTGTCTTCAGTATCATTTATTCTTTCTTCTATCATTTCGAGTCTGCGTTGTATGCCTCAAATGTGTTTTTGACTTCACCTATTGTGTCTTTCATTCCCATGAACTCTGTTACTTTTCTGTTCAGGATTTCAAATTCTTCTTTGCATTCACTCAATGTCATCTTGATGTCATTTATCTCTTTAACTATATGTTCTTTCATCTCATTAATTTGATTTTGGAAATTTGTGCTCATCTCATTGATTAGTTCTCTCAAATTCTGCAGCTCTTCTGGTACTTCGATGTATTCTTTTCTTGAGCCATTTCTTTTATTTTCTTAGTGTGGCTCATAATTTCTGCTGGTGTTTAGGCATCTGAATTTGTTGTATTTTACTTAGATGCTCTATCTTTTTCTCTTTAATAGGGTATTAGTGGCAGGAGGATGTGAGTTACAACAACTCTTTGATTTTTGCTCATACCTGACTGTTAGGATTGTACGGGAGGTTGCTCAAAACTGGGCACTGGACCCGGTTATTGGTTGTAGTTTCGGTTCCTAGGTCCTTGGGCAGGGAGGCTATAGAGGCCAGGAAAATCCTCTTCTACTTATTAATTTTTTTATGTGCTCTTCCTTTGTCTGCCAGGAGACGGAGCTCATTGGCAGCTCACAATTCAATGTCTGGTTGGAGTGTAATTTTTGTGAGACAGACCAGATCAATATGGCAGAGCTTCCTGTTGGGAGGCTAAGAGCCTTGTAATTCAAACTTTATGAGACAGTTCTCCAGACTCCTATGGTAGCCCCCTCCCTTTCCCAGCTAGGAAATATTTACTCTCCCCTCTGAGTCCTCAACAATCAATCCCTGTTAGTAGAAGAGGTGACTGGGAGGTTTGTATATCTTTAGCCCCTTGCAGGATCCAAGGCAAACAATGGCACAGCCGCACCTGCCCGAGAAGGGCTCTCAGGACAGGGCAGACCAAACCTGCTAGTTGATGCAGGGTCAGCTCCAAGCTCTTTCTCCCCCTCTCCTGTGGAGTACTCTACAATTAGTACAGGCTACAAGAGAAGGAAGTGGCGAGGGTCGGATTTCTCCAGTCCTTCCTAGGGTCCCAGGGCAAATCGCCGTGTGGTCATGTCCACTGGGCTCCACAGCCCAAATTTGCAGGTCAGAACCTGAGTCAGCTTAAGGCTGTGTCCCTCTCTCTCTCCCTTTTCTGGGAGTGGTAGATCCCTGGAGCCCCCTTTGTCTGTAGTCACAGGCCCAGAAGCCCCAGAATTCTAAAGGGTGTCAGGGAGTGTACCGGCAAGAGCAGCACCTGTTGGTTCCAACTCATGGTCCTGGTTCTGTCATTGTGATTTACCTGTTTTGTCCCACTCTCCTCTGGGTGGTGTGCAGACTGCCCCTACTGCTGTAAACCCTTGAAGATCTATTTTGGGGTGGTGTCACCCTGTTCTCTAGCTATGTTTCTGGAGAAGATATTCCCACATCTTACTAGTCTGCCATCTCCCCGGAAGTCACAACGATATTTGATTTTACCCATCTGTAACAGTATGTATTTCACTTCTTCCTGAAGGATTGAGATGAATTAAATCTCAGGACCTCGACAATCTCCACTGCTTTTGAGAGAACCATTAGGGTTGAGATTTTCCATTCTGTTGTAATATAATCAGTTCTTTGGAGAAGAAATTAGGGACTTTCAGTTTTGTAGCCTCCTATTGCCCCCCTCCCCACAACCCAGGCAAAATCTGTGCACTCTGTATCTGGGAATGGGAATAATGGCACACTTCTCAAGTTACACCCCTGATTTTGGAGCTAAGATTTTGTGGAGAAAGGACAATATATTGAATGCATCTTGTTACCATTCTAGGGACCAGTGTATTGGTGGTCAGCACCCCATTTTGCTCAACGGTGGCCACACCCCAGGTACAGCCACTGCTTCATGAGTTCCCATTTCTCCCAGATTTAGAAGACCACTCCTGAACACTGTGCCCTGGGTTAATGCCCTCATTTGAGTTAAGGCCTTCATTGAGTCTTGAAAAATATGGTCTTATTCACGCATTTCTGTGTGTGTAAGCCTTTTGCAAGTAGGGCATTTTGGTTAGATTCAGATGAGGGACCTTTTGATTAGTTCAATTTTTGTTAAATTGCTTTAGTTTAGTTAAGGGCCTCTGATGAGATTTCAGGCACCAGGATGGACCCCAATCATTATGTTGAAGACTTACATACTAGAAACACAAAGAGAAAGATTGCTGCCATGTTTACCTGCCATGTGGGAGAGGGCTCCATGATCTCCTACAGCTGTGGAGAGACACAGAAACAGGAGAGGCTGAGGGAGAGGCCAGAAGCTATAGTCATGGAGCAGCTTGAACCTGAAGACATCCAGGCCAGAGGAGAAGGGAGAGGTGTGAGCAATTGTGTCTGATGGCCCAATGCTGACCTCCGGGAGAAAGTGAGTTTTGAAGAGAAGGAAGAGAGAGACAGGCAGGCCCCACATTTTGCCTTGACAGGAGTGCCACAGCAGCTGAACCTTCCTAAGACAGCATTTTTGATGATGCATTGATTTGGACATTTTCTCAGCCTCAGAAGTGTAAGTTCAACCCTAGTAAGTTTCTATAAACACCAACCTACTTCTGGTATTTTGCATTGGCGGCCCTTGGCAAACTCAAACAGTTAGGGACAAAAGTTTGGAGAGCTGCACCATTCCCAAATAGCAGTGTGATGCTGTTGCCCAGTGTTTTCACCTGTAAACTGTGGTTGTCTGCAGACAAGGCAGGAAAGAGTTATGGTAAGATGGAAGGGAAGTACTCTTGGGCAGCAAGGCCTGAAATAAAAGGAGTCAGGCAGGGGAATCACATGGTTTGGGGAGTAGTATAAAGTCACAGCTGCCCCAGTATGATGTACCTGCCTCAGGCATTTATTGGCCAGGTGTTAAGGGGGAGATTATAGCGTGGGACCTGGGGTCTCGTGCACAGAGGATTCATGGCACAGATAGGAGATGACCTGCTCCTATTCCTTTTGCCATTCCCTCCTTCCCTTGGCCTCCAGAGTTGACCCTCTGAGGAGGATGCTCTTACTGTACCTCTCCTGGTTCTCAGACACAGACTCTAGTCTCCTGCTTCCAGTTCTACTTTCACCTTCTCCAATCTTGGTGTACCAAAGAAAGAGCAATGCTGAAACCTGTTTGTGACGGGAAGTAAATGACAAAATTCACATTACAGCACTGGCTACAGCAGTAACATCATGAAAATGAGCATCACTAGGACACTGACCCTAATGAATAGTACAGAAATCCCAGAAAGTTCTGGGACTTAGGGATGACAAGAATAGAAGTGAGGTTATGAGAGATTGCAATGTTTGCAGAAAATCTCAGAGGGTGCCAATGCCACATATTTCTCAGACTAATTAAATATTATATTTTTAATAGTTTAGAAATGATGCAGACTTCTTCAATCCCAGAGGAGAATGGAGGGGTTGGATGGAAAGAATCTGATAAACAACTGAAGAGGCTGGAATGTAAAACGTGTTCACTGCTGTCCCCCAATCCAGACAGGGAATGTCTTTTTTTGGAACCAAACTCTCAAAACCCCAATGCAAACCATCACCATAGGTTCTGGATCCACAAAGAAGGACGGGGAGAAAGCCCTTCTCAACACTCACAACCTCAGTTAGTGATGTGAGTCACTCTGGCCTATCGTCACTGTGGAGTAAGCAGCAAGAAGTCTCTCTTCTCCTGTGGGGCTAACTGCCCTCTAACTGGACACTTGTAGAGAGCAGTGTGGCCTTCACATGGTTGCATGATGCTCCTCATGTTCAGTGCTAACACTTGCTGAGGGTGACCTTCACCCATCCAGGCAGCATGGGAGGTTGCTAAGGGGAGAAAGCAGTTTTCCTTTATGGGTGACTATATTTGCAAAGTGTGAGGGGAAGTGCCCCCCCAACAGTAATGTTGCAGATACAAATCAATATCTTCAATTCAACCAATTTGTATGATTTGATTGTGTACTACATTCAAAATTTCTTTTTAAATTATAATCAAATTATCCTTGCAAAGAGTATAAAAATAATTTATATCTGTTATGGCAAACAGTAAGTTTCCTTCTCTAGTCTCAAGCTCCATCCTCAGAATTATCTGCATTGGCAGATCCTTTTGGGTACACATTTCTGTTTGGAAATACACGCATTCTCTAGTTTCATCCATCCCACACCCTATCACATGTGAGAAAATATTGGAGTACAACTTAAAAATGTAAATAAATTTTTTAACTTCTTAAAATACTTGAGACTAGAAGTATATCATCTTATTATGAAAGGATCATTTCTGATTTAAAATAATAAGGAAAATTGGAGTTAAGTAGAAAGCAGGTGAATGTAGTTCAGTGGCTGTTAAACTAGAATCCACATCAGAATCAGGTTAAGAAACTGAAAAAATGTAAATCATTGGGGTGCCTTATAAGAAAATGCTACAGGTGAGACGCAAGTTGGCATCGGTTTAGGAGGATACTCACTATTTCTCTGGGTTGGCCGATGGTAGGTGGGGTCCTGCCCAAGGGTCTGTGCTGTGGGCACATGAAGGGAGAAGCTTGGGTCACTTAGCAGCTGGCAGATCAATGCCGTGGAGTGATCAGTGGAGATTCCTGAGTTTTGAGACTGCCTGAGGTGGTTAATACAGATGGCTGAGCCTTACCCACAGGGACAATGGCTGGTTTGAACCATGAATCCTGCAACCACAACTCACACTCACGAATTGAGGCAACATACTCTGAGGGAGGGAGGGCTCTGACAGAAGGTGTAGAGGGTTATAATTTCTGTGGATTTGGCTGCCTGGACCCCCTCATAGATTCAGGGATCAGAAAAGCTGGCTTGAAACAGTGCCAGGTCGAGGGTAGAGGGGAATCTGCTGAGGAAACCTGATTTACCCAACAGGCAACTGACCCTGAAGCCTGGCCCCAGAGGGGGCAGAGTCAACAAATTTTATCATTCTGCCTTCATAAGCATCATAGCTTCAATCCCCTGGGGTGGCAAGGAAGTGGGAAGGGCTTGATTAGTTTCCACAAGCCTGTTTAGGGTCCCCTCGGTGAAGGGGGTGATCTAGCAGAGAACATCATTTGGGTCCCTTATATTGCCAAAAAAAAGAAGAAGACAGTCACTTTAAAAAATGAATTCCTTTTCTTAATTCAGTTTAATACCAAAAATCTGCTTCAAAACCTGCAGAGAGAACCCAGAAGGGAAATTAATAAACACAAGCAGGCTGAGAGGATCCGTAACGACCTCAGGAGGAAAACTTCCTCCTTAGCTTTGTTTGACTGCTTGCTGGTGTGGTTGTTTGGTTTTTCTCTATTTATTTGTTGTCTCTTGCTTTTATTTCCTCTTTACTCTCCCTTTTCTGTTTTCCTTCATTTTTAAAAATATTAAGTGCTTCTAGCTTACCTCTTCTTTGCTGTTCTTCTTCTTCACTGATTTCCCTTTCACTGTCTATATTGATATTGTATCCCAAGCTATCTCTTATCCTTCCTTCACCTCTCTGCCTTATGCTTTCTGTTGTGTTTTTCAAACCCCACGCTTTTTCATTAGCCCACATCTTAAGGGTGACAATTTCTATTCTATGTATTTTGTTTACTTCTTATTTTATTAATATTAGCTTTTTCCTTTTAGCCCTATATTTACTGTTTCTCTCCCTCCTCTTCATTCCAGCCTTCTAATTCATTATATATATACTCCTTTAATTGGTTTCCCAGGCCATTATAAGTACTCTACTTTTTTTCCTATTACTCTACACTGCCTACACAAGTTAAATATTCATTTCACTAAGTCCTATTTGGCCCTTCTTGTAATTTTTATCAATATTACTA